>BQNB010099983.1:0-24807 GCA_026074375.1 Tanacetum coccineum | reverse complement strand
AAGTGAAAGACGTGTTGCATGCAATGCTACGTCAATAGTTGGATAATTAAGTGTTAAGCATTTATGAGAAATATGGCATTTTAGAAATGAAATAAGTGAGTGAAATATAGAAGTTTATAGCAAACTTTCTAGAAATAGAAAGCGGTTTGGTGAAATGAAAGTTATATTTAGAAAGTTTAGTAAGTAGCGTTTAAGTAAAAAGGTTTAATCAAATTAGCTTAGGTTTTTCTAAAAACTTAAGATAATGAAGTAAATAAGTAAATAAATAAAAAAAATAAAAAAATAAAAAAATATATATGAGAAGGGGATGGCCGGCCTAAAAGAAAAGAAAAAAAAAGTGTTTTAGTTAATCTAGGACTTGTTAAGATAATTATCAAAAAAATCCTATCATAATTTTAGTCTCACCTTGCCTCCCTCTTCTCCCCTTTCCATCAACTCAGCCCCAAGAAACAAGGAGATCAAAATTTTGATCCAAGTATTCAAGTGTTAGATCGTGTAGAAGCAAATGAGAACGCTAGGTATTGATCTTGTCCTTGTTTAATTCTTTTTAAAAAGAAAATCATGTAACAATTAATTATGATGGATCTAGGGTTTTATAAAATTCAAAATATTAATGATATTTAATGATGATAGAATGATTAGGGCTTGATTAGGGTCATGTTCATGCAATTGGTTATGTTAGATTTGCATTAAAACTTGATTTAGGGTTGAGCAGAATTTTAGGTCGTGTTCAAAGACTGATATCTAGATGATAAAAACGTGTATTGATATGTTTTTTGAGCCTATGAATAAGCCAAAAGAGTCTAATTTCTAGAAAATCCAGCCTCGAAAGTTTTTAAGGTCGTGAAGTCATTCAAATGTTAGTTACACTAAAAGTTGTCAGATCAGTAAATACAAGGCAGATTTAGGTCATGTTTGTGAGGGTAAAACCTATACTTAAAAGTGGAATTAAGCTTAGCCCTTATACAAAAGTTAAGTTCCATATGTCTATGGATAATACAGTTAAAATTAGCCTCTGAAAGCATGTCTAAGTATGGTATCTAGAGTGATACATTTTGGTGTGCAATCAGATCCGAATTAGGACAGCTTTGAAGTTTGATTTTATTTGAGGTAGTTATACATGTAAGTAATTCTTTGGAATCACAAAGTAGTTAATATACTCATAAATGAACATGAGTGATTTTTGGTATGAATTATGAGGGTCATTAAGTAAGGGTTTTGGGTACGTAACGTCATGATAAAATTCTGCAATTCCGAGTTAATTATAAGTAACTAGTGGAAAAAGTTAATGAAATGGTTAAGGTTGGGCATGGTGTCAGGGTGACATATGATGGTTAATTAAACCCTTAGACATCCATCATATTAGTATTACATGGACATGAGCTTTTAGCTTGGTCGCGTGTAACACATTTGTGTTTGTATTGTGTAGCTTGTGTGGATATTGTTTGGAAGATGCTTGTGCTTCAGGTGAGTTTCATAGCTCCTCTTTTCTTATGATTTATTAGGGGTGGAAATGATGCAAAGTGTTTGAAAATGTTTTGATTACTTTGATAATGTGTTGTCAAAGATGCATGGACTATACGTGACTATTATATGTTGTACATGTTTTGTGATGTGATATTGATAATTGTAAACTAAGTCAGGGGGGTCACCTACGGGTATCCATGGCATGTTTAGTGGAAGGTACTGTGGCCTAGCGGGCAGGAATGGTTACTTTGAGAGTACCCATGTCCTGGGCTAAGGGGTAACCACAAGGACCTTGGTACGATTGAGACGTCTTATAAATCATTACTGGGAAATCATGTAATTGGAATTGTATTTGATTGGATTGTATTGTATTGGATTGGTTGTGCATGCTAGCCTGTATGATAGTTCATTTATTGTCCTGCAATGTTTTCTTTATTATCACAATAAATTACAATTGGATTTAATTTTCATGTCTTAAACCTATGACTCTCACCAACTTTATGTTGACGTTTTTAAGCATCATTTTCAGGTGAGTATCATGATGATAAGAAGGTTGCTAGGAAGAGTGGCTAGAGAGACCTAGGCATTGCTTGTGGAGTTGTCTTTTCTAGTCTTTTATTTTATGACATTTGTTTTGCTTGATACTTGTTTGTTGGAGATTGTTAGTTTTCGGATTATGTTGTTTCGTGTACGACATTACTTTAGTAATGCAAGACTCCTTTATCTTGTGTTGGGTATTGTCATGGCACATAGTGTCCATTTGATTTTGTCCTTCATTTAGATTTCTCTATAGTAGACACCATTGTGTTGTGATGATATCCATTCTCGTTACGCCTCGCGTTTCCGCCTAGGCGGGGTGTGACAACAACAAACACAATTGATCGCCAATCCCTTGTTTATTCTATCTCCTGGCATCATACAATTGACCAAAAATATACCTTTTTTCATCAGAATCATTTTTTATAGCTACTTTTCGTTTGGATTAAGTTTAATTACAGCAAGCTCCTTCTTGAAATATTCTCCAGCATAAACGGGCGAATATCTATTAGCAAGAGATGATTGTGCAAAATGGCCTAAAGGCTTCATTACAGTATCTGATGCCACAGCACAAAACAGCTACAAAAAAATTAACAAATAAAGTGAGCTTGGAAAATAAATTAGTTTAGTTCATATGGCATGAAAGATATTAGTGCAAATTTGATGCACTTACGGTTGAGGAGACTCTCCATAGTCTTCGATTTTCTTCTGATGCTGCTTTAATTGTTTCAATTGTTGTTTTAGTGACCACGAATTCATGCAAACCAGCCAAACAGTCTCCAGTAGTAACCCATTCTAATTGCAAAATATCCCATATGAAACTCTCAAATCAGTATCAGAATTAGCCTGCCATCACAAATACCGAAGAAACTATATACAATTTTTAAGAGTAAACCAAAACATAGATAAATAAATGTAAACCACTATGAAACAAGCAAGCCAATAACTGTGCTATATGGAACATTTTCATGTGATGAGAAATCAAAATCATATTAATGATTGACACGTTGACCCGATGGTTCTAAAGCTAAAGTAGCATACATTTAAGTTTATTTAACAACATCATGAGACATAATTGTAAAGGTGTCATCGGGATGGGCTTGTTACGGTGTAAAATGGGTCCGATTCAAAAATATTTAACTTCATATACGGGTTAAAATGGGTCAGATCGTGCTGGACCGACCCACATATATATATTTGTGTGCATGTTTAAATAGTTAACGTACTAAAACGGGCCAGATGATTTTTAGCCCATGTGTTGGGAATTATTGATTTAATGATACAAAAGCACTTGCTTAAAAGGATAAAGAATGAAACAAAAGGATCAAAGTCAACAATATGGAATTCTACAAAAGATGGAGGATTCTAAAAGATTTGCTTAAAAGATAAAGATCAAAGATTAGGAAAAGATTTAGTTTCCTAATACAATTAGATTCCTTTGTAAGTCTTATGAACTATATATATAAAGAGATCCATAGACATTGTGTAGGTATAAGAGTCTAGACGTGTGATTATGTGCACCCAAAACTTGTGTGTGTATCCTATAGGTGTGATGTAGACGTCTAGTGTGGTTTAGCCTTAAGATCAAAGGTTTCTTTGATCCTGATACAGTTAGGTAACCGTTCTATACTGATCATATAGAATTAGGGCTTGTATGAATGTAAAACCTTGTTCAATAACATTGTTCATTTATTTATATTTCGTTGTATATCTATATACTTTGTTATTTTTGATCCTAGGAGCTTTAATCGATTCTCCACAATTGGTATCAGAGCCTGGTGGCTCTTGATCTAGGATCTATATGGTTTTTACAAGTGTGGTTTTCTGGTTTTCGATGAACAGCAAATTCGGTGACATTAAGGTTTTCACAAAACCCTAATTCGGTAACGCAGAAAAGTTAAAGTTGGTTCTGTTTTCAGAAATCAGAAGACACAAGGTATGTTAGCAATCGTTTGACACATCAGATCTATTAGGCACTTGATCTCAAGAAAGTTTGCAGCCAGAAGAACATATGTTACAAAATCGTCATATGCTTTTAAACCTTGTGGCACATATGTTTTCTAAACCCTAATTCTTTAAAGTCGAATTCTTTACTCCTTCTGATTCTCATTCTGATATTTTACACTATTTGAAGAAGTATAAAGGATCTGCTATTCGTTTACCTAGGGTTTCATTTAGTATGTTTTTGGTTGCTTATCTGATTGTAACAATCTTACTGAATTTAATTGTTATGAGATTTGATTGGCTGGAGTCATATGGTTGTAAGGATTGTATTGATTTGGTGGTGTTCCAGCCCAAGAATCCTTGTGTAGTGTTAGAATCATAATTGGTATGAGTTTTAGCAATAAAGATGCTGATGAAGTCGTTTTGATATGCTGGATTATGGCACGATGTAATGGTATTATATCTGGTGGATTGGTCATGATTGTTTATTTTTATCCATCAGAACTGGGTTGTACTAATGATGGACATGGATTAGTTCATATTCGCATGTGAAGGAGACCCAAATTTTAGGGTTTCATTAGTTTTTATCTGCTTCTAATCCTGGCTTGAAGAACGAAGATGGATTTTCTGTTAATACTGTTGCTGTCGCAACCACATGTATGGGAGTTTTATTTGGTTTTTGTGAATCAGAGGGGAGTACAGGTTATGGACGTCATTAGCAGCTTCTTTGACGCAAGTTGTTGATAAATGGTATGTTGGATGTGGATGCAATATCAATGGCTGTTTTGTGATTATGTTTAATCAATGGCAGTATATGTTAGTGTTGCTCGTATATACTTAATATTGCCAAAGATATCTTAGTGTTGCCAATGAAAGTTAATATTGTCAGTTCACTTAATGCTGTTAGAAAATTTATTTATTGCTGCCAGTTTTAATAAACAGTAGTAATCACAAGAGTTTCTACTGCTAGGGTTTGAGAGCAGTTTCTACTGTTATTAGTAGTTACTACTGCTAAATGTTGCTATTGTTTCCACTGCTAGCGTTGTTACTACTGTTAAGGGTTTAAAGCAGTATTAAGATACTACTGCTAGTTTTGTCAGATATTGGATAACACACGGTTTGGATCTTAGATTGGATCAGATAGAAAAAGGATAATTTTGGAGTTAATTGCAAGAATTTATTACAGAGATTATTTTTTTATCACTTATTTGGAGTTGAAGTGGAATTTTCACAAGTAAGTGTTCTTATTATATCTTAAAGTCGAGTTTGGTTGGATTATGACTTTGAAGATAACTTGTTCGAGCTTAAAAACGATATTGAAGAAGACTTGTCAAATCTAGCAATGTGTGATCTACAAACTTTTGGTGCACAATGCGCACATTTGCTATCACTTAAAGGAGTTACATTGTAGTGCTCAGTGTCTCATTTAAATGAGGATTTTGTCAAGAGATTGAGGTCTACTTATATATCATCAGTATGAGTTTGGAGTCATGTGGATAGTACAAGACATAAGACACAAATTTGGGTTATTCTACTTCAGCATCAAGTTTGTAATACTGACTTTTCTCCATCAATAGTCATTACAAAGAGCCAACAGAATAAGAGATTCAAGAGATGGTTAACATATTGGTTTCAGAGGAAGCATATGATAAAGTGTTTAACCATCTACATGCACCACATGAGGGGAGGGTTATGATTATTACTACTACTAAGTCATTATTACTACTTGATAGAACCTATAAAACGTGATAGGTTCTAGATCGTTTAAGCTCTAGTTTGTTTAAAACTAATCTAGGATTAATAATAACAAAGGCGGAATAATCAAACAAAGATTTATTGTTATTAAACAAGGTTTTACATTCATACATTCACTCCAAGCCTCAATTCTATATTATCAGTATAGAACGGTTACAATCTAACAGGGTTCAAGGAAACCTTGATACCTTGGGGCTACACCAACACAAATAGACGTCTACATCTTTACACTTTGTGTACACACACGTTTTTCACACACAGGGTTAATAAAAACTATGTCTATGGATCTTTTTATATAATATAGTCCATAAGACTTTACAAGGAAAACTAATTGTTTTAGAAAACTAAATCTTCCTAATCTTTATATTCATATCTTTGACCAAATCTTCTAAAATCTTCATGTACTCCTACATCTTGTAGAATTCCATAATGTCGACTTTGATCATTTTGTTTTCCTTTTGTTTCATTCTTGTTTCATTATTTTGTATCATTGTTTTGTATCATCAAATCAATATAATTCCCAACAATCTTCCCCTATTTGATGATTACAAAACCAACACCTTGATCTTCCATGAAAGAAATAATCTTCCCCTTAAATTGAAATCTCCATGCCACCATATTTAATAAGTTGCAAATAATATCTCTGTAATCTTCGGCCCCTTTTTGTAATAATCCAATAGGGGTCTTGTGAAGATATGCAACTTGGATCTTTACAACTGTAAACCATATATCACACTACCAATCCAGCCTTCCAATGACTCAAATTACCCACCATTACGCACAATAAGAAAAATGAATTTAAGCAGTTGAAACTTAAACTAGCAGTAGTAATAATGACTAGCAGTAGTAATGAAAACCTTCTCCTCAAGTGGTGCATGAATATATCCTTACGGTTAAACACTTTGTCAATTAAGCTTTCTTTGAAACCAATATGTTAACCATCTCTTGAATCTTTAAATTCTGTAGGCTTTTTATAATGATTACTGATGGAGAAAACTTAGTATTACAAACTTGATGCTGAAGTAGAATAAACCAAACTTGTGTCTTATGTCTTGTACTATCCATGTGACTCCAAACTCATACATAATACCTCTAAGTAAAAGTAGACCTCAATCTCTTGACAAAATCCTCATCTTCAATGAGACACTGAGCACTACAACGTAACTCCTTTAAGTGATAGCAAATGTGCGCATTGAGCACCATAAGTTTGTAGATCACACATTGCTAGATTTGATGTAACAACCGGCAATTTTTGAAAATTTTAAATGACCAATTTACCCTTTGACTTTTCGGGTCCGACTTGACTTTTTGGCTTTTGATCTTTTATTGTCACATAAAAATGATTACCGCGTAACCGGTAATTTTTTGGAACATATTTAAATAATAAATCATATTTATTATTACATATCTCTCATGTACAAATTTATTTTTAACTTATGTGACTTGAAAACGAGAAAATATATGTTATTCCTAAGCTGACTCATCAGAAATGACCCGCTAAATCATGTTTTCACGACTCGGACTCTAAAGCAATTTGATGTAAAACGACATTCCGGACAACTTTTCAGTTTTGCCCGAGACCCGAAAACAAGCAGAAAATGACCGAAATACACTCGCAAAATTTTAGAAACGTCTTCGGACGCGTACCGACATGAAAATAATTAAATTACATTTAATTATCACCGTTATTAAATAAATATATTTAATAAATTATTTATCATTTTATTCAGAAAACGTCTGCTAAAAACGCGAATATTCAAGTTGCAGTTTATTTTATTTTTTTTTGTTTCGAATAAAGCTTAACTGTGATACACAAATAAATAATAAACAATTTAAATAAATTTTATAAAACATTTATAAAATACTAATCGCGTAAATATTCTTTTTTGTTGGAAAAATCGTTTGGAACGCAATGGCGCAAGTTTCGTGTTTCGAATCATCCGTTAACTAGCCTAAACGAGTCCCAAACCATTAATTATCGAAAATTACACTCTTGGTCCCTCTAGTAATATTTACGATGTTAACCCTAAACTATAAAAAACTTGCCACATTTTTTAAGCTTTATAGTATAAATATATAACTTTTAGGGTTTCTGATTTGATCAATAGTATATATATAATATATAATACAAGCAAACACTCAACCAATTACCTTTAGCCAAGGATTGGTTAAGAGTTCACAAATTACAATATATATATGTCCGGAAGTATGATTCCCGGGTCGTTATGTCCCAACGAGGCTCGAATAGAAAATCGAATGACGAATTGATGATATATGCTTGAATGAGAAAGGGTTATGATTGGTTTTCTAATTCTACAAGTTAAATATGCAAAAACAATTAAATAAAACCTAAAAATGAAAGCTATATAACTTAAAACCTAAAACGGGCACGAAAAACGAGGGTCACAAACCTAAATTTTGCAATTTTAACCCTAGAACAATTTTTAAACTAAAAATAGATTCTACTTGACTAAAAACGAAGTTTAAAAAAAACTAGATCGAAAACGGAGTTCGTTTGAACAAAAAACGAGTCAAAACAAAAACGAGGTCGAATCCCGTTCTTTAAAAAGTGAAATTTTGTAAAAATGACCCTACAAGAAAACAACTATTTTTCCTAGAAACTATATGACAAAAAATTTTTTTTTAAAAAAAGTTTATATTTTTCTGACTTTTATTTTATTTTTTATGAATTTTTTAAATTTTAAAGAAAATAAATTATAAAAAATACTAGAAGTTCATAAAAAATTCTAAGAAAATTACAAAAAATAGCTGAAGTTACAAGGGTCCTAAGAAAAATAAAAAAGTCCACACAGCTTATCGCAATAAGCTGTGAATAAGCAAAGACAGCTTATAAGGGCTTTGGGTAAAACACCCTTATATACCAAATGGCCCAAGTGTCTTGCATAAAAGACCCAAGGGCGCAGATGGATAAGAGGTGTGTGTTAAGAGGGTTGAGGCTTGTTGAGGTCGGGGGTTCGAGCCCTGGCTCACCCCTGACTTCCAAGCTTCCTCTTTTTATTTTTATTTTCGAAATTTTTTTTACAAACTTTTTAAGGACATTAAATTAAGCATTTTTTACAACTATCACTATTTTTAAACTTAAGGAATAAGCCAGAAAAAGCTCTAAAAGTTGGCAGAATGCCTATAGAAGCCAAAGGTAAAATGGCTTTTTTTTGCTTTTCAAAACAAATAAGCACAAGAAAAGGGGAGTCAAGTACAAACAGATTTAGTGACTAACCTAATAAACATATGGGAACAAATTTAAGCAAAGATAAAAAGAACAACAAATAAGCCCAAATAAGCAGATAAGCCATTTGGCTTATTGTACACCCCAAAATGGCCAAACAGCCTCTTTATGGCTCAAATTAAGCCAATTAAAGTGGAAATGAGGGGCTGAGCTTCTTAGGGCTTATAAATGAGCTTATTAACTCTTTAAAAATGTAGAAAGGTTGGGCTTAATTACACAAATAAGCTGGTAAAAATGGGCTTAAAAAGAGGGTTTTGCACCAGGGCAAAAAGTATGCAGAAAGATGAGCTAAAAGTTTAGCTTAATTTAACCATTCAGATAAGCTCAAATCCATAATCCAAATTCAAACAGATAACAAGGGGCTAGTGATGAGCTTGTTTTCAAAAAATTGAAAACTAAATCAAATTTTAAGTGACTTAAAACCTTGATTGAATTTGGCTGTTTTTCACTAAAACTTGACTTGGACAAAACTAAAAATTACAAAGACAGTTTTAAAACCAATCTTTCCACTGCATTGACACAAAGAAAACACACTTAACACAACTTTGAAACTAATATTTAAAGACCAAATTAAAGGAACCTCTTGGATCCTAATTTTCACCACAGATTCAAAGTCTTTTTAAAAAAAAAAAACTCACAAATTGATTTTAAGGACTGAAAAACTAGAAAATCTTATGAAAATTAGCTTGAAATCACTATCAAAACTCACCAAAAGAACCCAATGCCATTGTGACCCATTTCTACCCTTATACCAAACACCCCTTTATACTTTAAAACTCCTTTTAAAAGCTACCACAGGTCTCAAAAAGCTTAAATAAGCTATCAACTAAACATTTTAAGCTACTTTCAGGAAAAATAAGCAAATGAAAACAATTATAAGCAGTTAAATAAGCTGAACTAAGAATTTAGCTAAAAAGAGAAAAAAAATGAGCAAACCTTAATCCTGTGCTCAAAACAAGGAGACAAATGCTTAGAAGAGCTTTTCAACAAGCTCAAGCTTGTTGGAAACAAGCTTGTAAGAACCCGATAAGCCCTTCCATTACGGCTTATCATCCAAATAGCTCAAAACCACACTCTTGCTTAATGAGTTGTGCTTAAAACCTTAAATTTAACCAACTGAATTTAAAGTGAGACAACAAGCTCTAATGAGCTTTAAGTAACTTATATGGGTTCAAAAAAAGTTTAAGACAACAGTTCTTATTGAAAGACTTGGGTAAAAATGCATAAGTTCAAATTGAAATTAAAGAGCACAATTTATTTAAAGCTGAAAATTTTAACTTTAATTAACAGAAAATGAGTACAAAGCTGAATTACATGAGTAAAATGACAATAGGCTAAAAATAAGCTAAGTTAACTACTAACTAGAATTACACTATATAAACTACTCTCCTACATGGTCTTCTCTGTCTTCTTTATATAGACTTCAGGTTGTGCTTCTTGTGTTAGTTTGCTAAGAGAAAAACAAACATAATCCTGGCCATTGATAGTCCCTTTTGCTACTTTGATTTCTTAGTAGTCGTTGGATCTTGTCTTGAAAATAGTGGGATTGCCAAATGGGATTAGGGGTTTAGTGGAGGTGAGGGTTTAGTTTGATCCATGGTGTATTGGTGTGAGGTTGAGTGTTATGGGGAGAAGGAAAAGGTAAACAGGTTTTGGGTTTTAGTCATGGCGGGAAAACCTATTTTTGGGTAATCAGGGATGAAAGGCTTTGGTGATGTGGGGTGTAAAAGGTTTTGGGGGTTAAGGGTAAAAAGTGTAAATAGTTTTAGGGTTAGGGTTTTGGTTTTGACATGATTGGCCCCTACGGTTGAAATATCTTTTCACCGTTAGTCCATTTGGACTAACAGTGCAATGGATAAGAGAGATTGGTGCTAACGGCCGTTAAGTGACATTGGGCTTATGTATTTGGGCTTTGACTTTCATTTGGGCTGTTTGACCAAGCTTTGACCAGGCTATGCATTTGGGCTTATTTTGTTTATAAATAAGCTAAATGGGCTGACCCGGCCCATTTACTTGGGTACGGGTTGACCTATTAAGATATTTATATCCCTGGCTTTGTTTTTTCGCGCTCTTTCCAAATCCGTGCTCAGTTTTGTCATTTTTGGCTTTGTTTTTCGTCCTTTTGTGAATATCCGTTTCCTGCACAACACAAATGCAAAACAAACATATATTTGGCAGTTTTTGGTCATTTAGGCTCGTTTTTAATGGAAATAGGTATGTGTAATTAAGCACATACCAATATATCAACAACATTATTCATTCTAGTAACAGAACCAGTTAAGTGTTGGTTAGCCCCATAATCAATAATCTACCATATAGTAATAATGGTCAAAGACATACTAGAATTAGAATAAAAATATTTGGAGAAATTTATATTAAACCAGACATTTCCATTAAAGAATGAAGCCCTACCTGCCATGTTGGCATGTATGCTTCCAGAAGGTTTTTCATTAATCATATTCAAAAGCTTTTGAATCTGCTCAGAAGTAAAACCAGAAGACAAACTAAAAGAAGAGGATTTATCACTCATTTTTACATCAGAGTTAGCATTAAAAGACTGTTTTCCTGTGTTAGAATTAGAATTAAAGTTTCTTTTAAAACCTTGAGGAAATCTAACAATCTCAAAACACCTATCAATAGTGTGACCAATTTTACCACAATGTTTGCAATTTAAGTTTGGATTAGGTCCCCTATTGACATTACTTGAAGTACCTTTGGTGAAATTATTACCATTGTTATTAAACTATTTCTTGTTATTGTTAAAAGTTTAGCAACAAAAGATGTAGCATTTTGCTTAGATTCAGTACTAGTAGAGGAATCAGGAATCCCTCTATGGGATTCTTCTCTAGAAATCACATTCTAAGCATCCTTCACTTCAGAAAGGGGATGTCTTGTTAAAAGAGAACTTCTAACAGGCTGATAACAGTCATCAAGGCCCATTAGAAATTGCACCAGCTTCATGAGTTGCTGATGCAATCTCAGTTCCTTACTAGCATCACAACTACAATTAACTTCACAAGTACACTTAGGCAGTTTAGTCAGAGCATCAAATTCTCTCCATAAGGAGTTTAATCTATGATAGTAATCAGTTGAACTACCTCCTTGTTTAACAATGTTAATTTTCTGAAGCAGGTTATAAATAATCAGTGTTGCAAAACAAGGTCTACAAGGCCGATTAATCGCCGATTAGACGCTACAAGGCCACCAACCTTGCCGATTAATGTAACAGGGCAAACAAATAGGTCAACTGTGGCAACGGCGATCAACGGTGGTCAACGGTAATCAAACTTACCGGAAACCTTCTAATCTTGCTGGAAGTACCTAAAACTCACCATAAACTTGTTTTGATCACTTATATTAACTGTTTAAATCTATTACAAGTTGTTTTTTAGAAAAAAACTTGCCAATAATATCTAAAACTTGACGAAAATACATAAAACTTGCCGAAAAATACTTAAATTTTGCCAAAAATTCCAATCTGATTAATCGCCGATTAATCCCGCCTTGACCAATTACAAGCTACAAGGTGGTCGATCGTCCGGCTAACGATTCACGATTTTTGCAACCTTGTAAACAATAGAACCATCAACTTTATCATATGTTTCATTTAATTCTTTCCAAACAACAACAACATTTTTAGAATACACCAAACCCCTATAAACATCTTGAGAGACCACATTCATAATCCAAGTTAAAACCATGGCATTACATCTATCCCATTGAGCTGACAAAACCTCACTAGTAGAATAAGACTCTTTTAAGCAAGTACCATCAACAAAACCATATTTATTCCTAGCTTGTAAAGCCAACGTAATAGCACCAGACCAAATTATATAATTCTCAGTACCAAGAAGATTAAAAGGGATAATAACAGAATTAATATTATCAATATTTTGAACATGCAAGGGATTACCAGCATCCAAATTATTAATAGAATCAACAACATTAGAACGACTAGGACTAGGACCAACCATGATGACACAACAAACAAATAATCAGATAAAACAAGAATCAGATAAATAAGACAAATATACACAAACCAAAAATTAAAGGGAAAGGGAAGAAAGAAGTTCCTAAGCTTTCTTGCCACTCAAGGTGGTAGGTCAAGGGCTAATTTAGATACCTAAAGACACACTTCTTTCTTCTTGATTCACTTAGTCAAGAAGAAAGAAACAACAAACCACCACACCAATAAGACAATAACAACGAATAGAGAAAAATAAAGAGGTGTTACAGAGCTTAAACTGCAGCGGAAGACAGATAGTCTCCCTCTTCTTGATTCACTTAGTCAAGAAGAGTAAGAATACTCCAGAATCAGCAACCAAACACCAAGAATTGAAAAACCCCTAAATCACAAAAATTAGGGTTTCAAGAAAAACCCTAATTTATCCAATTCGAGCAATTAACCAACTAAAGATCACACTTAATCGCTTCTAGAATCAGATCAACAAGCCTTATCAAGATCTTACCACAAGAACAGAAAACCCCCAATTTCTCAAAACCCTAATGGATCAATTATCACGATTCAAAGCAACCTGGCTCTGATACCATGTAGCCAATATCAAATCAAAATAAGAACACCAATGATGCACTCAACTAACCTCCACTTATGTGCTCTTTTATTAATAAACGTAATACAAGAAGACTACTCCTCGAACGAGTTATAGCCAAACAATACAAAAGACTATGATCAATCCCTACTAGGTAGATCTTGATCTTCCTCGCTACAATATCACTCAATCACTCAGAAAACCTAAAGATTAAATAAAGAGATCAACCTTATCACTAAACAATACAAGACAATCAATATCAAGATGATATTGATTATAGACTAACAAGATCGTGACTGAACGATTAGAGAGAAAAAGAATCAGAGATGATAACAAAAGAATGACTCCAAAAACTAAAAACCCTAGAAGCTAATAACTCAGCTTATATAGAGACTGAAGTTACACTTCAGCCCTTTAACTTCTGAACTCGACATTCCAAGCTACAAACTTCTTTTCAGCTAACACCAACTTTGAGCTATTGACACAAACAGTCCTTGTACTATAAAAGCACATGAGCCTGAATATTTAACATGTTCATAATCCACATGCTTCTTCAATTGTTTATGCTTTTGCAATATCTCATACAACAACTCTTTGTAGTATTTACTTGGAAGATCATCATTCAAAAAATCATAAACATTGCATTTTGAGCATGTTACAAATCGCTTATCCGGATTCTTCTTTGTTTTGCCGTTTGTACTGTTAATTGACGATTACATTTACAAACCCTACCACTAATTATTCGGGATTCGGATGAAGTCTAAGATGACATAATTAGGGTTTATTTAATTTTCGACCGTTAGGGGGAATTTGGGGGAAAAAGAAAATGTGTTAAAAGAGTGTAAATAAATAAAGGGGTAAAGAGGGCAATTTTGTAAAAAAAATAAGGTAAAGGATTAAAGGGAAAGAGAGTAACGGTAAGATTGTATTAAAAATGTCACGTCAGATTTTTTGTTAATCGTTGCTCCAATAGAAAAATTAACAAAGTGTTTGAATTATATAGAAAAATTAAAAGTTGAATGCATACAACTGAAAAACGTGACAACTTCAATGCTTTTTTAGACGATTAGCCTTTTAATTAACTATATATGTCCAATCTAAAAAAAACATAAAAGAAAAAAGAAAGGATAAACTAATATAGTCCTAGCTACATGCCTTAAATTATAATCACCCCCTACTTTTCAATGTCTGTCACTTGATATAATATGCTTCAGCAATATAATCAAGATTTCCTTCAATGTTTTTCTATCTTTTCCCTAATTTCATATATGGAAAAAATATTACTGATCACCAGGTTTGTGTAGAAATACCTGATAAGGTAATTAATATAATTTATAAAAATATATGGATTTGTATATATAAAATTAAGTTTAAATATTGGAGCATAATTGACAATTCAGTAAAATTGACGATTCACAGAAGTGGTGGCCAACTATTTTGAACCATTTCGTATAACAACTTCATGACCAAGCAGCTCATAAAAACAAAATCCATAAATAGCTCGCACAAATATCTATGGTAGAAATGAGATAGAATCAAGAGTTACAGACCATATATATAGAGAAATGAGGATTTACATCAATCATGCTGAGTTACATTCTTTATACAGCCCTAGCTGGCTAACCGTATACAATGTTATGAAACTTGACTACACTAAACCTCACCAAACATACGAACCAGTAATTAGTACGTTGATCAACCACTGCAAATATGAATCTATTACCCTTTTGGGAAACTCATTGAGCTTCTAATGATAACGATTATCATAGCAAAAGCACCAACCAAAATGGCACTACAGCACAGCCAGCCCTACAGGTAAATCCAGTAAAAACATTAGAACCAACGATTCAGCATGTTGGTACATACCCTAATAAAACAATCTAATAGATAAAAACATGTATTACCCTTAGTCGTGGCAAGTTATTCCAGCTTATACTCAAGAAACAAACTGTTGGGATAATAAGGGACTGAAAAACATAAAGCAGAAAAATAGTTAAACCATATTTTGAGCAGTAATTCTATTGAACATTGTTCATGAAAAAGACTTACTATTGCGACACCCACAATCGATCCCATAAGTGATACCACGAGACCTGTAATTGTAAGGATTATGGTCACTAAATAGTTAAGTGTTTAACTACCTTTAAATAAGTTAACTTTAGTTGTCATCTGTCATTTTATTCTGTATATTAGTTTTTTCCTTTAGAATATTTGAGTAAAGATGTTCAAAAAGACAGTAATACACCATCATATACACAAACTAAGTGCCTCATCAAAATTAAACAAAATGATTACTAATCATTAATAGCCAAAACATTAACCAAAACAGCTACCAAGCTCTTCATTGATCGACATTATTCTAAACTAGAGCATACTAATTCTTGTTGTAATACTCTCTAGTGGCAGAATTGATATCCAAAAGCACCATCAAAAAGTGATACATGATTTAACACTAGTAACATATCACAATGTAACCCCATAACTCCAACTAAAGAGTCTTTCTTATGGTTTTAGCTCATGCATGTATTAAGCAACTTACATAAAATTAGGGAGTATTAAGATTTAGATCATACCATAGTGCCCTTTACCCAAAAAGGCGAGTGAAGTAGTGGCAGCAAGCACGGATCTGATCAGCATTCGACAGCGTAAGTTCCTATAATTCTCAGGTAACAGACCCTCAAGATTTTGTGCTAGTGGCGTTATATTCAAGATATATCTTAACATGTGATTTGTAACCTACAAAAGAACAAGCCTGAAAATGTAAACAAATCACACATACAATTACCAAGTCATGAATACAAAGCTAGCGTATACCGTTATGCCCATCGCCAATTGTGATACAAACAAATGTCTTGGAAGATTCAGTGTGAAAAGAGATTTTGTCTCCTTCCCGAACATGGCATATCCAAAGCATCCAGTTCCAACATAAAGGGTAGTACTTATGGAAAATCTTCATTATTTTTTCAATAACATGTAATTAAGAGCAAAAAGTTAACCCATCAGCTAAAAACACATTAGTAATTTGAAATTTTTCTGAATAGCTTCTTAATCTACA
Organism: Tanacetum coccineum; assembly: GCA_026074375.1. Lineage (NCBI taxonomy): Eukaryota > Viridiplantae > Streptophyta > Magnoliopsida > Asterales > Asteraceae > Tanacetum > Tanacetum coccineum. The sequence goes on along the minus strand of BQNB010099983.1, from coordinate 8,252 downwards.
AAAAATAAAATAAAAACTTACATGATTATTAAAATCTTCCGATACTTTTTCCGGTTTCGAACACGTGAATACACTAAAGGCAAAACCGAGTGACCACATAAACAGAACGAGAAAAATCCAATCGATAAGTGTGTGGTGGAACTGTGGAATACTGATGTCTCTTTAACATGGAATCCAACGTCTAAAGCACCAAGAAATACTAAAATGATAACTACAATAACCGAGAGGAAAACTCCAATACCTACATTACAAACATATGGAAAGAATTAGATATCGTTATTAGATGTTAAAAAACTAAAAATATGAACAGTAACAACTTACCGTTCCAGAGAGGACGGTATTCATTCAGACTACAAAAACACACAAATATAGTCGGAATTACTATTGACATAATAGTCAAGAGAGTATCTTCTGCTGGCCAGAGAACCGTAAAATGCTCCCGATTTATCATAACGCAATCAATGCACGTAGCCTGCAAGAATAATAAATTCTTTAAAATACAATAAAATTTTCTAGTAGCAAAAGATAAGTATAGTTCTAGGTAACTTACATATGAAAACATGCAGACAAATGCCAAAACAATTAAACGGCCCGGTAGCCCAAAAGCTAAACTTCCCAAATCTAGGTAAGTTCTAGAAGCTGAGACATCTACAAAGCATAAAGGTATAATATCGGCTGTAAAAAGTGTGGCAAACAGAAAAACAACGTAGATGGATAATGCGATCCACCCGCCTTCATTTAGGGCATATGCAGTTGAGAGTAATGCTGTCGAACAAAACAAATACACCCCAACAGCAATCATACCAAACTCCTCTACCCAGGAGATTACAGGTGGAGGCTCATGTACATGTCCCACGATTACAGGTGGAGGCTCAACTCTCACCTTTCTAGGTGGACGATAATCTCTCGCGAACTCATAACCACCTGCGGTAATTCTCAGTGAAGAATCAAAGGAGGTTCTGCGTGGAGATTCTCTATCTTCAATACTGAGAACATGATACCTAACAGAAGAAATACACTATGTTAACACATTTACCCAATTCCAATCTATAGATGCCTTGTATCAAAAGAAAGAATATAGATTTGAATTAGCAATTAATCATTATAGACACTCGTATCTTCAATAAACATTAGATAATATGACCATATATTAGTTCACTAGAACAGGAGTAAAATCCGTACTAAAATTTGAAGAATCAGCAGGTGCGCAACATCAGTAAGGTGCCGATAACATGTGGAATTAAGGTGGAAAAAAATTAAAACAAACTAAACACAGAAAGGCAACAAAAAGAAAATCTAAAGTTGCATGTCAAGCACGCTTGGATATATCTGAATAAACTTGATATATTCTAGTGTAACTAGAAAAACAGCATACAGAGCATGCCACTGGAAAAAATATCTAAACTTTTGAATCCATAGGCAGTATCAAGAATACACGAAACAATATCATAGCCAAACTTAAACTAATAATAATTTGAAAATTACAGCGAGTAAGTTATTTTAACATACGAAAGAAACAATGAAATCAAACGTAGATAGTCAGCAAGTCTTCCAAAGTCAGTCATTCACTTTTACAGGTTTAATTATCTAAATCATAACAAGAAAACCAATATTTAAAAAACTAACTTAAATTAAAACTGTACGTCAAGCACATTCCATGTTATATCTGAGCAAACTTCCTATATAGTACACTTAAATGCAAAATTACCTCTCTGAAATTACAGCTTCGGGTTTGGTCTGGCTGACAGGAGAGTTCTCCGTTGACCACTGCCAACTCATAAATTTTTTCGAGCCTGAAGGTCCCGATCCTCCTGTGCGATGCCCACCAATTTTGGATAACGAAGAGCTGCATTAAAAATATAACACTCTTTGTTTCAAGTTTTACCAGACTTCGTTCTATATATACCTAGTATGGAAGGCACAATTATAAAATTCAAGATCTAAGATATGTGAGTTTCAAATACAGTCTATCTATCAGTCGTATTGTTTCACCTTCAAGTTTTATATTGGTAGGTTTTAAGGATTTTGACAGCGTTGGTGCATTGGTCTTTCTTGGTCCAAATGTCTTCATCTATTTTCTTATCAAGATTAGGGGTATCCTAATCAGCAAAATGAAGATCAAGTAGGAACTTAAGCACAAATAACAAGTTTTGTTCAAACACCAAGCAAAAGAATTGTTATGTTCGTGATTCGACATTTTTACTAAACAACAACAATTCTAACACGCTGAATTTACACTTCAAAATAAACCCTAGTGACTGGTTTAACTTAAATCGATGCAACAATTTGGTAGTTTTATGGGTGTCATATATCAAACTAACATACTGGAAGGGACAAGTGTATTATTGTTGTTCCATATCTACTCTGTGGACAAAACTATTCCATCTAGATATATCAACGCACACCAAAGACCTTTGACCTAATGGTATGTAAGTGACCCATCAACCAAGAGGCTGCGGGTTCAAGTCTCCTTGGAGACATTCGTTTACACAAAATTTACCAGCTTTCATTCCATAGGAGGCTTGTATGAAAGACACAAATGTAAAATTAGCATTCTGAATTCAAGAAAAACACGATATGTAGGCCCAAAGTTTCAAATACAAATTTTCGTCATTCATTCTTTTTTGTTTCACCTTCAAGTTCATATTTTATAAAAAACATATGCAAAAGTACCTCGGTCTTTCTGGAGAGCTTAGCGCACCCGTGATGTGATCCACAGAAGTTGACGGGCTTATCTCTGTATCAGAAGAAGATGAAAAAACCCCATCATTTACGGGATGAGCAACAGACTTCTTGGAATCTTCGAAGATACTTTCATGGCCTTTGACAAAAACAAATTCACTGCACAATGATTAAATAAACAATGTTAAAGTCAGGTTATTGACATTCCATATCCAGTGCACATTATTCACTTAGACACCAACAACTCTGAAGAAGCAATAGTTTGTGGCAGAAACATTGATTTGGTAGAGTTTAACCAGAATAGATGCAACACTTTGGGCATCGTATGTGTGTCATTTATCAAACTTTAGCATTCTGAAAGCGACAAGTGTCTTACTATTCCAGCATATCAATATTTTGGAACAAACTTAACCATCTAGAAATATTGAAGTATGTCACTAGAAAATTATAACGTAGCTACAATTTAACTAACCATACTTAACAATGTACATCCAACACCTGGGAAAGGTTTTTCTTAACATGTGAGAATAAAGTGGCAAAAACAGGCGTAGAAACAGCAAAGCTAAACATAGGAAGAAAACAAGTCTTCCAAAGTAAAACATTCACTTTTAGAGGTTAGAAAACTAAATCATAACAAGATAAACATTCTTTACATGAGTTCTGCTTAATTCTGAATAAACTTGCTATATACCACTAATCGAATGATGCGGGGAGAATGATGCAGATTTGTCAAAATATTTACTTTCCTTATTTTATTTATGTTTCTTGTTTGACAATAAACTTTAATTAGGAAACTATATTTTTAATCAATTATGTGTTTAGAAATAGGAAAGTAATATTCAATCTTTTTAGGTTGATTCTACTTGTCCTATAAATATAGGGTCTTTTTTCTTTGTATTGGATATCTTTTGGAGTTTTGACAATAAAAGCTTTTGCTTTGTTCTTGGCAGTTTGCTAAGATTTTCTTAATAATCGGTATTCGTTTGAATCAACGATTGTTGGAGTTTGCCTGATTATCGGTATTCGTTTGAATCAACGATAGTTGGAAGATTGTTTCTGGTATTCATTGGAATCAACAGATTCAATTATTTATCTCTTTATTTTCATCTACATCAGTTGGTATCAAGAGCCGAAGTTCCTGATTAAGATGTTTCCAAGGAGAAGTGAAGGCGAAGAGTTAGAATATCTGTTCTTTGAGGGTGATGGTTCATCTTCTGATGAATGGAGAGACTATGGTATGGCGGGTAGATTCGATTTGTGTGTTCCTTTATTTACACTACATCATCGAATCTCTCATTTTGTAAAAATAAAAATATACAAAAATACGAAAAAGTACCTCTGTGCGACTACAACCGTTTCGTCAAATAAGTTTAACATGTAGAAATGTTAAAGTAAATATTTTAAAAATAAGAAGTTAAACAGTGTTAAGGCAAGTTAATTAAGCTTAGAATGTGATCATATGGTACCTATGAGAGCCGCCAGTGTCATCCTTTGATTCTTCCATTCTGTAGAAATGTTAAAGTAAAAAGTGACCCATATGTAAATATTATTATTAACATTAAATGCAGCTTATCTTAACTAGTAATCCTAATTATCAACCATATAATCGAGACTAAGGAAACATAAAGAATAAATTGATTGTAATGAGTTACACCAAAAGATGAAATATATACAGTCAACTAACAAAAGTTCAAATATATACAACAGAAGAAACAAATTCAATTAATGTTCTAATATGTAATTAATAAGCATTATACACATAATCTGAAGTTGTTAAGCTATTAGCTAAATCAGAATAAACTACAAAAATTAGGAAACTAGTTATGAATCAATACAGCTTAAATATGTTACTGTTTTGACAGTTCTAGAACAGAAATGTTAAGGCTAGTCACATCATTTCAAATAACTTGTTTCTATAATTTTACTGGGATTAGACAATATCATTGGTGCAACCTTAAAAAAAATCATGATAGCCGAAATTTGTAACTCAAAGAGCATCTTGAGTTGCCGCATCGTTCTGAGGTATATCAGTTGCTTGTTTCATCAATTTTGGGTGTCTAATCCTACTTTTGACTTATGTCACACTTAGGTTATAATGCCTTAATAGATAGAGTTATACATATGTGGCCTCCAAAGTCAGTTTTTGGATTAGTTCACACAATCACAAGAAGCAAGCAAGATTATAATGCGAATTCAAAGTTTCAAACATATACAAAGTTCAATCTTGCTTGTTTCATCGTTGTAAAAGCAATCATTAAGTCTTTTAGCAACCCCCTCTGGATAACAAAGGGCTGCATCAAGAATAGAACAATTGTTGTTACAAAATCTACCAGAGTTCATTCTATAGATTCCATCAAAGACACTAATATAAAATTCACTATCTAAATCCAAACTTGAAAATTTCCTTTCACAGTGTAAAAAAGCTATGTATTAACAAGAAAAAATTTTATTTTTTGAAAAAGTACCTCGGTGAGACGCCAACAAAGGATTTTGGAAACTTAGGTTTCGGCTCAACTGATGGCCCCGTTTCATCATTACGACGACGTTTTTTAATGAAGGAATCAACCAAAGTACTGCGATAATGTCTTCTAACAACTCTCCTTTTGGGTAGCAAAGATCTGCATCAAGAAAACAGTACTCATTGTTACCAAAGTCTACTAAATTGTATTCTATAGATGCCATGTATGAAGGGCACTAATATACGATTCACTATCTAACATCACACTTGATAAGGAATATCGCGTCTGGATTGAAAATAGCCATATGCGAATAAAAATAAGAAATTGCCAGTTATACCCTTATCATCTCTCTGTGGGACATTTGGATATGATGCTGCTCTCAAACATTCTGAGTACTTGAACTTAGCATAGTAATTGAATTACATCCAACAAATTCGACATATAGCTCTCAAACAAGAAAAGCAACAAAAGAATAGGTATCTAATCACCATATACCTCTCAGACTGAGAATATTACTGTGGATTGGTTCTCACAAACCGACCCAAGGAAGCAAACAAGATATTATTGTATGAAAAAGTACCTCGGTGAGGCGCCTTCAAAGGATTTTGGAAACTTATGTTTCAGTTCATCAGATGGCCCCGTTTCGTCATTACGACGACGTTTGCAAGATTGTCTTCTAACAACTCCCTTCTCAGGTAGCAAAGATCTGCATCAAGAAAAGAGTACTCATTGTTACAAAATCTACCAGATTGTATTCTATAGATGCCATGTATGGAGGACGCTAATATACGATTCACTATCTAATATCACACTTGGTAAGCAATATCGCGTCTGGATTGAAAATAGCCATACGCAAACTAAAAATAAGAAATTGCCAGTTATACCCTTATCACCTCTCTGTGGGACATTTGGATATGATGCTGCTCTCAAACATTCTGAGTACTTGAATCTAGCATAGTAATTGAATTACATCCAACAAATTGGACATATAGCTCTCAAACAAGAAAAGTAACAAAAGAATAGTTATCTAATCACCATATACCTCTTAGGTTGAGAATATTACTGTTGATATCGGTTCTCAGACCCAAGGAAGCAAACAAGATATTACATGCTCTAACGTCACAAATGATTAGGAATATCACGTCTGGATTGAAATAGCCATATGCAAACGCAGAATAAGAAATTGAAAGTTATACCCTATAGTGTTGGTATCATCTTTCTGTGGGACATTTGGAGATGATGTTGCTTCTTGGTCCGAACTGAAAGAAGTTTTAGTCGATTTAAAACTGTAGCATTACAAAAGATTTCATGGTTAGATAAACAACAAATTTAAATTTTGTAGTATCTGGATTAACATGCTACCGTACCTATCATGAGAACCGCCATCCCCTGTCAAACTTCTATAACATAAAAACAAAAAGTTAAACAATGTTAAGACAAGTTAACTAAGTTCAAATTGTGATTGTATGCTACCTATCAGAGCCGCCTTTTTTATCCTGCGATTCTTCCATTCTGCAGAAATGTTAAAGTCAAAAGTGAGCCGTATGTAAATATTAATATCAGATTATGCAGCTCATCTTAACTAGTAATCTTCAACTATCAACCGAATAATGAAAACTATGAAAACAGAGGGCATGAATTTAATTAATGAATTATATCAGAAATTCAAATATAAAGAGCCAACTAACAAAGTATGACTAATTATTGACTTAGAACCTACAATAGAAATAAAAAATTAAACTAATGTCCTAATATGTTATTAACAAACATTATATACGAACTAATTCATATACATTATGTAATATCCAAATTCATTTTGCATCAGTTACAAAGTATTGAAGGTTCTCTGTCAATTAGTAATATTTGATCACTGAATCACATATAACAACGTGCTCAAACTGTTAGATCCTATAAACTTTTTTGTTTCAAACATCAAATCAGTTCATGTTTAATAAACTAACAATCAAAGATCTATCAACCTAATTGCTAAACACCATCACATACATACACCGTACGTGAATGCACATCTAACCAATAGTTGAGACTAAAGCTATTTTAGTCAATAAATCCATAAACCATAAATCCGATATACCTAACATGTATATTCTAACTAAGCACACTAGAGATATGACTTCAAACAAATATTGTCGAAAACTAAAGTAAAATATAACAATCCTGCAATATACGCTTATTTTTCTGTCAGATATCAACTCCATTGATGTTTAGCGTCTCACAATCAAAACTCTAACCTAAGCTAACTAACTAATATGTACATGATCTAAAACAAAAACTGAAGAAATTAAACTTAACGTAAAAATAGAAATCAAATAATTCGCTGAATAAAATATAACAAATCCTGCTACATACGGTTAAACTTATTTTTCTGTTTTAGATATCAACTCCATTGATCTTTAACGTCTCACAATCAAAAATCTGTCAACAACAGTTTTATAACAGCTTTTTTAACAGTTTTTTTAACACTTTCAAAGCTAATCACAACACATTCACTCTAATATTGCTAAAAAAGGATAAACATGAACAAAAGATGATGAATTTTATATAAAAAATCAGACCTTAGCTTTTGTATGTTCTTTGAGTGAAGTTTTTGAAGCTTCTAAGCGTTTATATGAAGGTCAAATTTGATAAAATGAAGTAAAAAGGAAAAAGAAGAGTGAATTAATGAGATTTAAAAAAATATATATTCTAACAGAATTTGTTGGGGCTGTTGGAATTTGTTGGGGAGAAACTATGCATCGTTATAGCAAGAGAGGAAAAATGGTGGAGGTCAGGTACTATTTGTTGTTTGATTTCTTTTGAAAATATCTTCTTTTTTTTTTGTTATTTATAGATGACATACTTTGTAATAAAAATTTGTAAAGTGAAATGTTTAGCGAGTAAATGAGATATGGAACTTGTTTCTATATCGGTATATTCGACAGAATTTTATGTTACGTAAGAAAAATGAATGTAAGAAAAACCATTCGATCCCACCTTTGCTTAGGAGTAAATATGAAATAACAGGTTTCGATATTGGAAACTTTATGTGAATAAAAAATTATGCGAGTAGTAAATTAAAAAACCTTTAAAATACTTAATAAGACAAATAGTACT
>BQNB010099982.1:0-24807 GCA_026074375.1 Tanacetum coccineum | reverse complement strand
GAATTCTAATCTTTCATATATCAAACTAAGATTAATGCAACAACACAAATAACCACATGGAAACAACAAACTTGTGATCTTTTTCTTGGAACCAAATTCATAATCGATCGGTGAAAGTATTAAATAATACATGTGTGCGTTTATAATTGACTTTTCTAACCATCTGATGATTGTAGCTTTTATGTATATTATATACTCCCTCCGTCCCATATTAAGTGTCCACAATGGTATCTTTTATTGTCCTATATTAAGTGTTCAATACAATAAATGATGGAATCTTGATAACTAAATTTTCAATTTTGTCCTTTGAATATATGGCCCATTAAGGTTTTTTCTACTTTTTGAGTTTTTAAAGTATATTTATTAGGGGTATAATTGTCATTTGATTAACTAATAGTTGTAACAATTTATGCACCTAAAACTTTGTGCTTTTATATTATAGACACTTAATGTGGGACGGAGGGAGTATAAGAATGGAGGTTATGAATAAATCAAGGCTAGGATGATTTTAGGTTTTGCACGTAAAATGTGGATGAAGACATATATGGGTGGTTGTGGTTGGGGTCAATGGAAAAAGAAGAGATAAGTATTACATAAATAGTTAAAATACTCCAATGTAGTTTATATTTTCATTTTGTACGTAAAAATATGAATAAAAGGTATTGCTATGGTTTTACAAAATCATTTTTTATATATGAAATCTAAAAAATGCAATGTCATAATGAATGTCTATTTTAGTAATTTACCTATTGGTTCAATACATAATTTGATTTGCCAAACACTAAAAAAGGGTATCAAACAGCATAATCAAATCCAAACACTATATTTCACAATAACATTTTATAAAAGCTGATTATCCGTTTTCAAAATGAATAATCTATTTTCAATAAGCAATCCTAAACACCCTCATAGTCAAAAATTGATGCCACATCATCAAAAAGTCTCATAGCACCACACTTCTCATAGCATCACATTTTGTGGCTCCCTCTTTGGCACCACAAAATGTAGTGCCATGGTACACACATACTCCACTAAAACACAAATACAACACAAAAAGACAAAAAAAAGAAGCCTATGGTGTGGGCGAGTATATACCAGCCGAGCTTCTTTGGCACGAGGCCTGGTGTCGATGGCGCAAGGATTCCTTGGGCTCGTGCCATGGCGCACGGCTATCAGCCAAGGGTACCTCCTTCTCTAACAAGTTATAGAACAAGATTGGGAAGACAAAAAAATTGATTTCAATGGAATCTGCATTATGAAACTCTGCATACAAAAGGAGACCAATAATAGTAAGTATGCATGTGTTTTTATTTTAATCCGGTTGTTATTTAGGCTAGGTGTAATGCTCATCTGCGTACCACATCTTGAGCATCACATCGGCTTTTCAGCACATCACATTACCCATCGTTTAACAGTGGTTGTGATGACCACCTTACAAAACACATAAAAATATCACACTTAATACAAACAGACATACTTACAAATAATAAATAAAGCTGCATTTCATTAAGTGGTCTCCACCACCGAACCAACATAAAATAAGCCTTACTGCGCGAGGCGGTGGGGGATATTAAGGGGTGCCGCTCGCGAACCTTGCCTACCTCGGCTGATGAAGGTGTCCATAACGCTCGATTTACTAGAGTGTGCAAACTTAATGAAGTCATAATACGTAGGAAAAAAATACTTGAGATTGAGAGTACATAAAAAACAAGTTGCTTAGTGTCGGTTTAACATTAATATGATATCATTTTTGAATAAGTCCGGCTCTATACTATATCATGAATCAAACTCAAAAGCTGCAAAATAAGAAATCCGGCTAAGACTCGACAAAACAAAACTAGTGCCAAATTATCTTGTATTTAAAATCATTGAATATGGGTTGAAGACATATTATACAAACTATACAAAGAGTGTGCACCCCGACCCATTTCACTGGGGCGACCCGAAGTTTGACCCGCTCCAACCCGAACCTAGCGGTTTTCTCCAACCCGATCCGAGCAGTTTTCTCTCTTTGTTAAACCCGGTGTGCCTTAACCACTCGGGTTATACCCACTCTGTCTCTTTCTCAGATAAACCTGTCCGCCTTATTCACTCTGGTTATACCCAATTCCCACTAACATCGTTTCTCATTAATTTCCCACTAACAATGGAGGTGTTTTGCATGATTGCCAGCTGTAATCCATAATTTATAGTTATTAGGGAGTCATACATAATCACTATGGGTGATTTTGATAGTTTTTTCAGTCATTCATCTTGGTTAAGGAGGTGGCACAGTGGTTTCTTTTTGGTATATTCAACGATTTCTTTTTTCACTTTTGTCAATCTTGATTGTGTAGAGTTGTTGATGTTATTAGGGATATGGCTATTATTCTTGATTGTATAAAGTTATTGGGGTTTGTTGCATCTAGGGTTACAAGTTAGGGTTTTATAAAAATAATAAGATAATATAATTTGAGGGTTTTCTTAATTTGAAGGTTTTGTTGATTTCTTTTGCAGGTTACCTTGTTGATGATGTTTGCAGCTAAGGCTTTTGAGGTATTTATTTTTAAGTTTTTTTTTAATTTTGAAATTAAGGTTTTGGTGGAAGTTTTGTTAATTTCGTTTTTGCGGAAAATCTTTTGCAGGTTGCCTTGCTGATGTTGTTTGCATCTAAGTGTTCACCTCATAATTAAAAAGGAAAATGCATTTTCAAGTTTTCTTACAGGTATTTGGGTATTTAGTGCATGGTAATCCTTTGTGATTTACTACGTTCAAGTAAGGCTTTTATGTGTCGTTTTATGAGGTGTTGCTGAGTGGTGCCAAAGAGATGTGATTATTTGCATTGTGCCGGGGCGAGCTTCCTAAGCTCGCAGCCATGGCGAATACATCCTCCTTTTTGACCCTTTACATATCCATACCCCTAGAACTTTGGTTTCTTATAATATTGGAATCTGCTTAATGTGCTTTCAATCGGTTTTTATGAGATGTGAATGATGCTGATATGAATCTTAACACTTCTAATGAGTGTTTGGTATAAAATGTATCGCGTGTTATTATTAACATTATCAATTTATCATATGTCATCATTGTGATTATTGCGTTTTGAATCAGTTTTTATGAGACGAGAATGTTGGCATATTATTTGCTTATTGCGCTTTTAATCAATTTGTGTGCGATTAAAATGGTGGTGATATTAGTTGTGAGAGGCTGTGGTGAGTATTGATGACGTACCCTCCCTTCCGGCTAGATCTAGTCCCAGTTGTACTTAGAAACCTTCGAATAGTTTCTAGTGAATCCGTATGGTTACCAGTATGGGAATCCACCACGAGAAGACCCATACCCTTTGTGGTGAGTTCTTCGACGAAACTAGGGCAGAGGTCAGACTTGGTCAAGTATAAACCCACGTTCTCCCTCCCTGCCAAAGCTTTCCCGCCAAGGCAGAGATCGTGGTACACTACCCCTAGAATCCACCTTAATTCGTGGGACACCCTCATGATCACCGTTTATTGTGCTAAGCATTGCTCCAGCCTATTTCTCCACATATAAATAGATGGCAAGGTCTTCAGGTATGTTTTACGCACCCAACGCATACTTACTATACACTTACTCATTACTCCCAAAAGCACATACTTACTCTTATGCCGGAGGTGATTCGCAGGGACGCCCCTTGTGCTTCACTTAACGTAGTGTTTCTTTTTATGGCATAGGTTATTTGAGACTTGGCAATCCAGTATACACCACAAGAACTCTTCGATCCCCATTGAAGCCTGATCGTGTCCATATTTGCACAATCAGTGGCGTCATTCATAGGACCTGCAACAATTAGTCCCGTTCAAACCAAGTCAATAACCATCAAACCACATAACCTACTTTTTCAGCATGACAAACAAAAGAGAAATGACGCCACCACCGGGTTTTTCGACATTAACCCCCATACTCGGTCCTAATGTAAATGAATTACCTCCCACAATTATCTCCACATTTACCGCCATAACTCCTGAAAACACGCCACTTACCCATCATTCTTCCACCTCAGCCAATCTTGACCTCATGATTAGCCCTGCTTTCGTTGAGCCTGTTTATGAGGTCCTTGAATCCGCCTTGAGGGAACAATGGAAGCAGATACGCAACAAAGAACACCACACTGAATTAGAATACTTCAGTGAGGAGTATGATAAAGAGAGGGAAATGGAACTAAGACCTATACGCATTAGGGAGACTACTCCAGTTCTTCGTACAGGGTCTTCGAGAGCTCGAAGATAAAGAGAAAGGGTAGTCGAATTCGAAGATGCCCCAAACAGGGACGGGGGCAGGGTAGAGAGGAATTCCAAAGGTAGAAGGCCTTCGGAATACAGAGCAGATGACAACAAAAGTCAAGGAGTGAATCTTCCTCCACTCTTAGCAGCTCACTTGAGGAGAAGCGAAAATGGTCAGCCTCTGCAATCATCTCTTACCTCCGTACACGGAGGCCGCCAGCCTTCGATTAACATAGGAGGGAATCTCCCTCCTAACGGTATGCATATCTCGCATAATGCTCAACTTTTCATACTAATGTGTCGTTTTGTAGGTATTATTTATGTATAAAGTTTTACTATTTATTTTATGCCGACTATACCTAAAAACAACACTTTAACGGGTAGTGTACCCGGTCAGATGAAGTTTCGTGGTAAGTAGGGTGTCGATCACTAAGAGCGAGAGCGTTAATTCATAATTCTATCAGTATTTTAGTTATCTAAGTTAAACCTAAAACTAATGCAAAAGGGGTGTTTTAGCCTAAGAGACTGGCACGGTTTTGTGTATCTAACCTAAGGTTTTGATGATAAGTAAAGCAATAAACATACACAAAAAGACAAGAAAACGATAGAGAAGCAGTCGAGAACTAATGTAAGGAAAATGTATCAACCATGAATAATCCGATAAAACGCAGGTTTGTTTATTAGTGCAATGATTGTCTTATCTCGAAGGGCATATCATTCCTAGACTTAGGCGGTACTTCTTCCTAAGACCTAGACACGCTAATTCTGTCACAATTAGACGCATCCGCATAAAGCATCCTTATGTTGATTATAATCTATCTTAGGATCTAAGTAATGGTGCTCTTACTAAACCCTAGCTCATCGAGACTTTACCCACTTACTGCTTAACGGCTCTTTATATACTAGTAGTCCACTGTCCGAGTCCTTACCAATGGAATAAGAACGTACTCGTTGATACCAAGGTCACCTTATGGCTCAACTAAGCTCACTAATCTAAAGGCAAAGATAGGTCAATATTTGTGATCCTATGATTCTAGATATATAAATTGCAATATGGAGAGCTATCCCGGACTCTTAGCCTACGCCCAAACAACACCGAAGTTGCAGCGCATTAAATATGTAGGACTAGACCCAGTTGAATGATAGGTCGCATACTTAAGCACGTAAACGAATATAAATTGATAAACATAAACAACAATCAACGATAAATTAAGCAATCGAGATAAACAAACCAAACATTAGATCTTCATAAACATGGCTGATACCTAAAGGTATCAGTCGATAGTCATTGTAAAAATACACATGGTTTGATATATGAACTATTAAAGTAAAGAAACCTCGATCGAACGCGTATTCGGTTGTGCGAAGATTACAAGAGTTTTCTTATGATCTTGAGGCTCTTTTCTGACCTTCTAGGCTCTTCTGATCGTCTCTTGGTCGACTTGGTGGTTTAGGGATTCACTTGCATGCTTAAAATTGAGTTTAGGGTCGTCTGTATATATAGGGTCTGGTAGTCGGTTTGATACGACGTATTGGGAAGCTTAATACGGCGTATTGGATGACTTGGCGTGGGCTTCAAGAATAAAATATTCTAGAATTTTCTTGAGCTATAATGGATACGGTGTATCAGACATCCTGGATACGGCATACCAGACCTATTAGGTACAGCGTATTGGGCTACTCCGGTACGGCGTATTGGGTCGTTGGGTACGGCGTATTGGCTCTTTGGGTATGGTGTTTTGTACATCTTGGGTACGGCATATCTAGCTTCTTGGGTATGGAGTATTGGCTGAAAGTGTGCATTTCTTGATATTTGACTAAAGTATCATATACGACGTATATACTGATGTGGATACGGCGTATTCTTCAAAGTCAGGCAATGGTCTTTTGATTCGTCAAAGTCTTGGATACGTCGTATAGGTATAGAATAATACGGCGTATTTGCTGTCAGATCAGTAGACTTTCTTGAACTCTTCGTTTATGCTCCAAAATGCGTGGCTTTTAGCATAACTTCACCAAGTACTCCATAATTATTATAAAATAGACGTTATTTGATGTCATCAAATATCCCCCCACTTGAATTCTACTTGTCCTTAAGTAGCCTTTAGAAATTTATAAAAAAGTATCCCTTAAGGATATTTTCTGTTAAAGCAATTTGTATGATGAAAGACAATTATAAATGTCCACATATTACAAGTACACAACCAACACTCACGAAATAGGAAGATGATAAACACTCAAATCACTCCAAACTATCTATTGTGGTAACATGTAACTAATTCGCATCAATTTTGCTGGTCAAAGACGATATTTTATCATAATCTTGGCAAGGATACACATCTCCACCACTAAAGCCAAGGAGTAACAAGTTTATAGAGGTAAATATGGGTTTTATGATAAGGCTTAGGGTTGATCATTCTACAATCTTTCACCAGAAGTACCACTCCAACGAGGCAACAGAAGCACACATACATGGTCGTAACGATGGAATAGACATGTGTGTTCAATCACATCCCTATTCGAATTTAACCAATGGTTAGGATGAAGAATGATATAGGGTAGGGACCTTCTAACTTTCACCAAAAGTCGTAAACCAACAAGGCAGCTGAGACATGCATACATAGCCGTAACGACAAAATAGACATGCACGCTCGATCACATCCTCGTTCATGTAAAACCAACGACTAATCATTAGGTGAGAGAAGTAAATTGTTGTAAAATAAAAAATACAAAACAAATAGATTAAGACTAAAATACAAGTTGCTAGACCTTTTTTTCCCTACTGTTACCATGATAGAGACACAACTATTTACAAATGTCTTGATCATAGATCAAAAACAACAACCTAAGTTGGCATTCCCTTAACGGTCAACTTCCCAATCATCTCATACTTTACATACTCTACAAGGTAAGTGGCGATATCTTCCACTTTATACAAAACTTTACATCGTTGATTTATAAGACGTATCAACAAATAATCGATCCTTCATGTAATTCCTTCGGTTCTTGCTTTGCGAAACGATTATCTTCAAACTTTCTTTCTCTCTTTTTTTTTAATTTATCTCAATTTTTTGATTTTTTGCACTACCTATATGCGAAAGCTCAAGTATTTTCCACCATCCTTCACGATATAATATATTCAGGATATTCCACTTTAAATCTCGGTGTAGTTTCACCATCTTCACGATCATAATAATTTCGGATAATTTCTTTGATAGTTCCTTCGTCTTCGGATTCAACAATAGTTGTGACGGTAGTAAAATCACATGAGCTTTGACTACTAATATACATTCCCATTTGTAATGTGCAAATTTCCAACCGCACCAAAGATAGAAAATGACACAAGACTCAGGAAATACAAACTTTACACTTTAAGCAACTAGCAACTGTAAATTAAACTTAATCTAACAAGGTAGGTTAAGGTGTAAGGGTGTAACGAAACAAATAGTTGGTGTAAATTCCTAAAGGATTGGCTCTACGGGTCGTTCTAGTGGATCATCACTCTAAAAATGAGAGTGAAAAGGGTTTAAACGTGAGGTTAACTAACCGGTGTAGTTAGTTAATAAGCAACATGTAAAGGCGATTTGGGTGTAATCCTAAAATTTACTAATTTAAACAAGTTACTCCATTTAAATCCATAGTACTCATCACTGTGGTCTCAAGTGATATACCAACTCAAGTTTTAAAGTCTACAACATCACCGGCACACTCATATTTTGTGGAATTTGGGTAAACATTTAGAAACGAAAAGGTTAAATCCTCACAATATTCTAACAAAGGTTATTGTGTGCGGGTTATGTATCAAGTAATTTCACAAAAGTACGCTTGAATTTTTTTTGAATTTGAGCATAATTTAAGCTTTTTATTGTGAAAAATAGGACAAGTAAACAATCTAATTCCATCCCCCCACTTGAATTACACAACGTCCTCGTTGTATATATAAAATATTAAATACGGGAATTAAAAAGAATTAGAATGAGAAACTCCTCTGATATTTGCTCGGTAGATTCTCCAAGTTGCTTTATTGAGCAAGATTTCCAAATCGTAGATACTCCACCAATATTGTCGATTTTCTTTTCCCTTGAGGTCCTGTGTAAATTCTCAGAAAACAAATGCAATACTATCTCCGTGTATTCGTTTGGTTAGACTCGAAATAAATACCTAAAACTATACAGGAAGTCGATACGCCGTATCCATACCCCAGGATACGCCGTATTGATACCTGTATACGCTGTATTCATTTAATGAATACGCCGTATAGAGTGTGCTGAAAATAAAGACTGGATAACGTCCAGATAGTCAATACGCCGTATCCATGGGGTTTGGATACGCCGTATCAGCTATCTGGGAAGATAGACTCGATAAAAATTGAAAATTACATTCCGGGTTGTCTCCCGGCAAGCACTTTTGTTTACAGAAAAGTCTTTAAGTTAGACTTGCCTTAATTTAATCCTATCCTTATAAAATAATTTGGGGTCGAACGGGATGCCAAATGGCACATACACATTCTTGATTAGGAAAATGAATGGCATCCCTTTGTTAAGATGATTTCAAGTCATGATATTAAAATTTAATCCCTTAACAAAAGTTTCAGTTTTGAAAATTTTATTAGATGTATCATGACTTGTTTCCAAAAGCTTATTTGACCTATGTGCATAGGCATCAACATCGGTATTTATTAAATCAGGTAATGGTTTGACAGATAAATCCTCCGAAAAGTGTTAATATCGACTTTATCATTATCAATGTCCGTATCCATTTTAATTCATCTGGATAAATTACGTTAAAAGGAAATAAATCATTAAAGCGTATAACGTTTTGTTCCTCTTCATCATATTCGGACAATGATGTTTCATCTTTCAAATTAAATTCATCGATATGTTGAGGGTTTAAAATCGGTTTAGTTAATAAATCTGATTTAGACGTTTGAGCATTATTGTAAACAATGGCTGGAAATTCATTCTTGAAATCTTTAAAGAAATCTAAATCATCAAAATAACTGACCGTAGGCTTGGGTGACAGAATCGAAGGCATATTGGCTTTATAATTACCATTTTTCGAATCCGTTTTTAAATCGTTGGCAGAAATTATTTTGTAAGAAAATGATTTTTTGTCAAAAATTACTCATTGTCAGATTCGTCAAATGATATTCTAAAGTCAAATTTCATATTATAAGAAACTTACCTGGGTTTCACAAGAGAGTTGTTTACATTGATGTCAAATTATCATTGAAGATTATAGCTGGGAATTCGGTTTCAACGGATCTGAGATCGTGAACGTCTTCATCGTACCAGATTCTACCATACTTAGCAGTTTCCTAGTTAAACACTTTCCCACGTTTTCGAACTTTTTCTTCCTCGAGCCTTATGTATTCCTCCATAGTAATGTTGGGGTCGTCCATTTTAACCTGTAATAAATTTGCTTGGAAAAAAACTGTCAAATAGCCTAATACGTCGTATTCAGTAAACTGAATATGCCGTATTGATGATAGAGTCCCCCCCCCCCCCCCCCGAATACCAGTATTGGTTGAATTTTTTTTACGCCGTTATCCAAGAAATTGAATACGCCAGTATTCGACTCCAAGTGATACAGGAGGCTGTAACAATGCACACAAACACACAATATGCAAAATATACAATGAATGAAATTAAACACACAAACAGACACACAATTATGCAATCTAAACTAAAACACTAATAAATAAGAATTAAACAACTTCACTCCCCGGCAACGACGCCAAAAACTTTGATGTGTCGTTGTGTAGGTGTTATTTATGTATCAAGTTTTACTATTTATTTTATGCCGACTATACCTAAAAACAACACTCTAACGGGCAGTGTACCCGGTCAAGATGTAGCTTCGTTGGTAAGTAGGGTGTCGATCACTAAGAGCGAGAGCGTTAATATCTAATTTATCAGTATTTTAGTTATCTAATTTATGCAAATCCTAAGCTAATGATAAGGGGGTTCAGCCTGAGAGACTGACACGAGTTTGGGTGTCTAAGCTAAGGTTTTGATGACAAGTAAAGCAATAAACACACACAAGAAGATTAACAAATGATAGAGAAGCGGTCAAATACTAATATAAGGAAAACATATCAACCATGAATAATCCGATAAAACGCAGGTTTGTTTATTAGTGCAATGATAATCTTATCTCGAAGCGGCATATCATTCTTAAGACTTAGGCGGTACTTCATCCTAAGACCTAGACACGAACAATCCTGTCACAATTAACGTGCCCGCATAAAGCATCCTTCTTGTTGATTATAATCTACCTTAGGTGATTAATAATGAGATCTTATTAAACCCTAGCCCATTGGGACTTTACCTACTTACATGGCAAAATGGAGAGCCATCCCGAACTCTTAGCCTATGCCTACACAACACCGAAGTTACAGCGCATTAAATATGTAGGACTAGACCCAGTTGAATGATAGGTCACATACAAGCACGTAAACAAGTATAAAATGGTAAACATAAACAACAATCAACGATAAATTAAGACAATCGAGATAAACAAACCAAACATTAAATCTTCATAAACATGGCTGATACCTAAAGGTATCAGCCGATAGTCATTATAAAAATACACACGGTTTGATATATGAACGATTAAAATAAAAAAACCTTAATCGAACGCGTATTCGGTTGTGCAAAGTTTACAAGAGTTTGTCCTTATGAACTTTGAGCTCATTTCTGACCTTTTTGCTCTTCATACGTCTGATAGACGAACTTGGGGTTTAAGGATTTTTCTGCATACCTAAAACTAAATTTAGGGTCCTGTATTTATAGTGTCTGAAATACGCCTGGATACGCCGAATAGAGATAAGTGGATACGACGTATAGGGGTTAATTTCCTTGGAGTCCGCGATAAGATCAAATCAATCAAGATAATTACCATCAATCATATTAAATGCGTATCTTTGACTGATGAACAGCTGTGCATACGGCGTATTGGTTGTAGTGGATACGCCGGATCGGGAATTGATCATTACGCGTTTCTTGTGCTGAGCTGGCGCTGATACGCCGTATCTTCATTGCTGGATACGACGTATAGGTGCAGAAAATAGTATTCTTCAAATGTCTTTGTTTAAGCTCTAGAACTGCGTCTTTTTGCTTCTTCTTCACAAGTGACTCCATAATTACTGCAATAATAAACTTTAAGCAATTAAGTACTAATATCTTGCAATAATTATATAAAAGTGGGTAAAATACGTGGGATAAATGATAGTAAAGTATGACGTTATTTGATGATATCACAAACCAATATGAGGGGTTCGGTTTATGATAACATAATACGCTTGATCCCGCACAAATTCAAAAATCAATTCCACGGTTGGTAGCTCAACAAATACAAAGTTTCACATTTATTCAAGATTTCAACAAATTTGATAATGTTAACTACAAGTTTCGTCCTTGAACCCTAAACTGTCCCTTTTAGTTTGCCAGGTAATTTCCTGCCTCTGTAAAATAAACCTTGCAAAGAATCACCAAAACAAATTACCCATACTATTTCATTTAGATATCAAAAGTGGGTTACATTTATCACTTTCATCTATAAGTTTCAGATCAACCACCAATAGGAAGTCTGTTATGTGATAAGGTAACACCACCAGGGTCTTAGCTGATATGTGAGAAATTAACGATGATTTAGAGTCTGGAACTCACAAACTGATAGAGAAGCTTAGCCAGGAAAAAGTTAGTCAATAAGAGGCTCTTAAAGAGTTTAATTCGATGGTTGAACGTGATGATGAAATCAAGGGAAGTAGGGAGAAATTAACGTATGAGTAGAGTCTGCACTAACAAACCTGATAAAGAATCCCTAACCAAGAAAAAAGATAGTCCAAGAAGAGGATCTTGAAGAGTTTAATTCGACACTATGATAAACGTCTCAGAGAAGCTAACTAGGAAAAAGAGAGTCCCGTATGACTTTTATGTATTTATGTACGACACATAAGAGATGTTTAGTATAAGTGGAAAGTCAAGTGAGCATTTTGGTTGGGATTGGCTTGAGAAGGATTCACCAGGTACTAAAGTTGATTGGCAAGATGATCCTTTACATGAAACTAAAAACTTATTCGTTGGGTTAGATCAATCAATTCGGGTTGTGGTTGTTCAAAAAAATGTTCAACAATAGGTTCTGGAGAGGATGATTTTTAACCACTAGTTTCATGAAAAGGTTGCTAAAGAGGTCATGGAAATGGCTAATGATCAGGCTGAAACACTATATGATCAAGAACTGGCTGATGATTGTTTGGATGATAAACAGATTTGAAAAAGAGACCAATGAAAGAGGATTAAAGTCACCTAAGAAGAGATGGTTCAAGGATAAAAGCCAATGAAAGGCTCTAAAACCCAATGGTTTTTATTGTATTAGGTATTGGTATTTTTGCTAAGTTTTATGATGTAATAGTTAAGTTGTAACTTTAGATGGTTATGAAAAGCCTACAAGTTAGGCGATTTTTGACAATCTTATGCATTATGATCACACATATTCAAATAAATTGACTTGCAATTGTCAAATAGTGTATTTTATATACTAGTGTGCCACACCCCATCATAGGCGGAAACACGAAAGTGCAACGAAATAATCAATCACAACACAAGATACAAAATAGAGAAATCTAAAATCCATAAATAAATAGTGTCATGATGACCATCAATCTCAATGAAACCTTGAGTGATGTCCCAGATCAAAACACAACACATTCCGCTAATTATTACAAACTGAAGCCCACTTAGGGGTCCATAAAATCTTATCTCGATCCTCAAGAAAACCAAATCCAAAGCGTACATCAAATGCAAGACTTTTCAAACAAGATTCCTATGGGATTCTCTAAAGTCTGCTACAAGCACCATACTCTAACGATCATTAACATCACCTGAAAATGATACTCGAAAACGTCAACAATAATATTGGTGAGCTCGTAGGTTTTGACTTAAAAACCCAGTCGATGTGTCTAATATAATAATCAGAAGGGACAATTATGCTATATGACAGTGAATATATGCAAACAACCCATGACTTAGCATCCCCGCTAATCATGTACCAAGACCTAGCATCCCCGCTAGTCTATATCCAACGCGATCACACCTTTATAGTTTCGCAACCCGATGACATACCACACCTAAGGCCTACCAGCTGGAGCGATTAGGGTGAAGAACCACACAGAATGATCACACAGCATAGCATACCAAATGCATATCATTCACATAGCAGTTATAAGCACATAGATTGTCCCAAAAACAAAATCACATTTTGCATAGTTCAGAAAATAGTTCAAATCACATTTGAGTATCATTTTCCCCCAAAGGAAAAACAATAAAAAGTGGGGCTACGAGAACTCACCTCAAGCAAACTGTCTCCAATAGAAAACTTAAATCACAAGCAATGCAACGATTCCCCGCACACGACCTAGTCCAGTTAATGTCCCATTTTAAATCATTTGTTTCCAAACAGTTGATATGTGTAAAATACACATATCTGTTTATACCTAAAATAGCCCAATTAAACCCAAAACAGACTAAAAATGGCAAAAATATGCTTGTTTTGTGTTTATGTGTGTGCAGGTACGGATATATCAAAAATCATAAGAAAACCATCAAAAACGGGCAAACACGGATACGAGAACGGAAGAGCGTGCAAGAGCCGGAAGCCAAAGTTAGAAAAGTTAACCCTCAGTCAACTCTGGTCAAAAAGTCAAAGTCAACACAAAAGAACAAAATCCAAAATCACAAAATCAATCCCTCAAGTTTGAAAAGTTACACAAATAGTCCCTAACCTACATTGGGCCTAATCTTTCCTTAAACCCTTACCCGGAAACAATAAAACCAAAGTCCAAGCCCATTTCCCAAAACCCGGCCCAAAACCTAAATCTATAACCCTTTTATAATACTCCAAGGACCAATGTTTCCATTTCGGAAAGTATTTTAATACTACACTTCTTCTTAAATCAAACATTGGGTACTATTTTCTACTATTCACCTGTCACTCCTAATTAACCTACAGTCAAAAACAAGGGGCAAACACAAATTAAGGGGTGATTAAGACAATTCAGAGGCTCTACAACACAATGGCAGGGATAAATGAGTAATCTCAAAGCATCTCATTAATCAACCCAAGCTAGAATGCCATGTTGGCAGGCAAGGAAGCACAAGAGAAGCTGGGTTTTGCACTAATTGCTCTCACAAAAGAAGCACATATGTCTCTATCACGGATTGCCAAGCTGGCAATCCGTGTGAGTTCAATTGTGATCCAAGGGCCATAATCAATCCTCCAATCATTAAGAGAATGTACGGACATGATTTAGAGGAGCGTGTTGAGCAAGCAAAGGGCTAGAATCTTCTTCAGTGGCTATAAATACTCATATCACACACACACTAGAGAGAGTTAGTTAGTAGCTTTTAGTTTAGCTTAAATTTCGTTTTTTAGCTTAATGTAATTTTTCTTAAATGATTTGTAATTTCCTTTTTAAAGTAATGTAATCAAAGTTTTTAGTGAATGAAATTCAGTTTTACATTTATCATAAGCTCTCTCTTTTTCACCTATAAGCTTTCATTTTTCCTCAATTGTTAAGCTAAATGCTCATAAGCTCCTATAAGCTCTTATTAGCTCTTACTAGTCTATAAGCTAGTAATTGAGTTTAAATCAGTCTTAATCTTACTTTAATCATAAAATCAGTTAAGCTTTTGGAAGGAGATCCAATAATGAAAGGGATCTCACGGATTTTTACTAGCTTATCCATAAGGAAAAGCTAGAGCTAGAATAAGCTTAAAAAAAAAAACAATTGAGCCTTTAAGCTTCTGTTTGGCTGAAGCTACTTGTAAGTCTTTCTTTTACTTTCTTTGTCTTTAATTTCTAGTTTAGAATTGCTTAAAAATTGCTTATTAGTATAGATCTGCTTATTTGCTTATTCTAGTAGCTATTTTGTGCTTATTTCTCTATAATTGTGCTTATTAGTTGAAATGCTTCATCTGTTTTTAGCTTAAATAGCTTAGATCTTAAATTTTCATTTACTTGTCTTAAAAACCATATAAAAAACAAAAAATATAGCTTAAATTTATTTAGCTTATGTTATAGCTTATTATAAAACTTAGGATTGCTTATTATAGCTGTATTTAGCTGTTTAATATCTGGTTTCTAAAAAGTGTTCACTAGTTTTCAAATTCATTAGCTAAATCAATTCTGTCAAAAAGTTAAGGGGGTGTTTGGGTTAGTGCTAATTGACCATCAAAAGTCAAAGGAACTTAGTGATTTCTCTTTGGGTTAGTTAGAATATTTTATTTGATTAAGTTTTGGATAAATTTGCCAAGTTAATTTGAGCTTATGATGATTTTGTGGCTTATTGAATCTGTCTCAGCACCAGGGGTATTTTTTCCTTTTGATTTCACTTGTTAAATTTTGAACCAAGCACTATCCAAGGCTTGTTCTTGCTTGATTAAGTTTTAGACTAATCAAATAAGTGTCCTAAGTGCAGGATTACCTCTTAAAGGTATCCTGCATTTGTGCTTGCCCCTTTGGTATTTACATCAGCAGTGGTAACACTAAGTTGCCACTGCTGTCATTTTTGATTCATTTTTAGATCTAAAATTTTAAGATTTAGTCTAAAATTCAATCCGCCCCCCCCCCCTCCCCCCGCCAATAGATTTAGACATAGCTTAAGTTAAGATCAAGTCTTAGTTTCATTTACCTGCTTAAATTCATTAGTACATTTACTTTAAAAGTCATTATAAACTAAAAAAAAAGCCAAAAAACAGCAGGTTTAGAAACTTAGCTCTTAATTCTAAATTCTTAGCTTATAGAGTTAGGTTTTATAGTTGATAATCATAGCTTATAAGTAGTTAATTTAGTTTTCAAAAGCTCACTTCCTATCTTAGTTTAATATGCACTTTAGCTTAATTTCCTTTTGAGCTTTTAGTGTATGTTTTTAAGTTTGCTATTATGAACTTCAATTTAAGTTAGCTTATAGTGTTAGTGGTCAAATTAGCTTGTTACTTTTAGGTTCTTCATATCTTTAGCTTCCAGGATTAACTTTTGTGGTTTTAAATTTAAGCTTAAATGAGGTATGTGGTGGGGGTTTTCATTTAAGAGAAAATAAGCTTTTTGGCTCTCAAATACTACTGATACAACAGCTTTAATAAGTTGTTTAAGAGCTTATTAGTTTGTTTCAGCTTATGTCCCCTTTATTAAAATTGCTTAATTTTGTGTCCTCTTTAAGTTTTAGTATTTAGTTTTTCATAAAAAGCAAAAAAAATAAAAATTGCAAAAAGTTAGGGTTT
Source organism: Tanacetum coccineum (assembly GCA_026074375.1). NCBI lineage: Eukaryota > Viridiplantae > Streptophyta > Magnoliopsida > Asterales > Asteraceae > Tanacetum > Tanacetum coccineum. The sequence goes on along the minus strand of BQNB010099982.1, from coordinate 8,291 downwards.
GCCCACTCTCGAACCTGAGACCTCACACTTATAGACCCAACGACTTAACACCATGCTACAATAGCTCATCCATCAGTGTTTCCTTCCATCAAATACTTATACATGTTTTAATTTCCCTTTTCATTTACAAGCCGTAGCATAGTAGGGCTTATTTCGTGCTTATTAATTAAGCTGAGTCCTTGGTTTTAATTTTCCTAGTTTCTTTGTAACTTTCTCGATTTTCCCTGAAATTTTGGTAATTTTCCATTAAGTAGATTAATTATTATCATTTTTCGAAAGTTTAAATTTAAAAAAATAAAAAAAAAGAGAAAAAAGTTTTATAAAAATACAAAAAAAATAGTTTTTAGTTTTATAAAAAATAGCTTTAGGTTTACATTTAGTAAAATCATTTTTACACTTTTTAAATCTTAATTTTCATTTTTAAGCTTTTATTTTTAATTTTAAAAATAGGATTTTAATTTTAAAAATAGTTAAAAATAGTTTTCTGAGTTTTTATGTTATTTTAGACTTTTCTAAGTTTAAAAATCATTTTTCCAAATTTTTAGTACTTAATTTGCTATTTTTTAAGATTTAATTAGATTAAATTAGTTTTTAATTCATAATAAATTCAAAAATAATCAAAAAAATGTTATTCTTTTTTCCTAAAATTTTCTTTTGTCCTATCTTAGGTTTAGAAATTTAGTTTACATTTTTAGGACTTAAATTTAGTTCATTTGCTTAATTGTCGCGTTTTATTTGTTTTCCGTATTTGTTTAATTGTTTAAATTGCCTTTAATTTTCAATTTTAATTGTTGCTTTTTATTTAGTAGTCATAGATATCAAAATCATCTATTTTCTTATTCAAATCATAAACCAAGCTTAAACAAGGTTTCAATTTCACTAGTCGTTGGGGAAACGACCCGGGTGATCATATTTATCCGGTTAAATATACGTATTATATATTATATTATATATATTTTTGAGAGTGAATTTTCCTTAGGGAATTTTCTTAATTGCTCTTTGAAGTATTTTATCTTATATATATATTTTGGGAAAATAAAACTGCTAATCACACACCATAGTATAGGAGTTAAAAATGAATGGATACCAAGCTCATGAAGAAGAGCTTAAAGCCATGTAAGCTCAACAATGGTGTCAGCAAGGGCTTTGTATTCAGCTTCTATAAAGGAACGTAAAATCGTATGTTGTTTATGAGCGGTCCAAGAGATAAGGTTTAAACCAAGATATATAGCAAATCCCCCTGTGGACCGTCGATCGTCTGAATCCCCTGCTTAGTCAGCATCTGAGAAAGCTTCAAGAGAAGTATCGAGATTACCTTTCCATAGCACGTCAATAAAAGCTTGAAGGGTAGAGCCAGAAGAATGACGTATGAGCATACCATGTTCAACCATACCTTGTTAACAGCAAAAGCTATGTTAGGCCGAGATAGGGTAATATATTGTAAAGAACCCACTACTTGTCGATATTTCACTGGATTAGAGAAAGCAGTACTGTCATCTAAACTGAGTGAGCTTGAGGTAACCATGAGAGAAGACACGGGATTACAGTTAGAAAGACCAACACTTTTTAATAGCTCCAAAATATACTTCTTTTGAGATAGGAGAATGCCGGACACATGGGGAACAATTTCAATATCCAAGAAGTAGTTAAGTGGCCCGAGATCTTCTAATGCAAAAGCGGATCCAAGTTGACTAATTATATTTGTGATAACCGGTAACTCTTCCTGGGTTAAGCATTATAGAATATTATGATTATATATATCGGAGTCTTTTGATTTTGTCGGTTTTCTTGGAGAAAGCTAAAAAGTTGACTTTGGTTGACCTATTTTGTGTATAAACGGTTACAGTTTAACAGAGTTTTGGGAGAATCATAGGTATCGTAAGAGAATCAATTTTGATTCGTCTTTCCGATTTGGAATGGTTATGAGGTCTTTCGGGACTTTCTGGGAAGTTATCCCGCGTTTAGCAGAAATCGTCACGCAACACGTACCAATATGGCAATAAATTTGAAAATGTGTTTATGAGTTTTGGATGGATTGAAATAAACTTATTTAATGAAATATCTTATAAGTTGGTGAAACGTTGGATAAAACGTGGATCGTTGAGGTGTGAATTGAAAGTTATCACAAAACGGGCGTTTTTGTGAAATTCGGTAAATGACTGTGACGGTCATTAAAGTGAAAACTTTAGGCAAATCAACAGGTCAAGTTGAATTTTGAATGTTGGAACACTTTTTAAAATGATGGGAAAGGTTCAGTTTAGTTTAAACAAGAATTCGTGTTTTTGGTCCTGACGCGACCGGTAACGTTTTAAATAAATTTTGAGAGATTTAAATTAGAAAAGGGTGTCGAGTAAATACTCTAGATTATTGGAAAAATGTTTTTAAACGCAATAAAAATATTAACTAACCCCGGGTAACATTTTTATTTAGCGAGAATTATGTTTTTAGAGAACCCGACACAAAAACGAGACAACCCGAGCATCATAAGATGCTAACCGGTTAGGGACAAGAAGAGGGAGACACCAAGGCTTAATTATAGCTACTTGGTCCCTTCATGGTACAAAATGTTTACATTTCACACCATTTCAAAATCAAACAAATTTTTTTGTCTCACCTCTCTTTCTCTCTTATATTCGGACGCAACTACAAGGACCAAGAAACACAATCTTTTTAAAGATTTAACAAGAACACGGGTTAATAATCGATAGTGGGTTAGTGTTAGATAGTTACGGGTTGTAGAAAATGATTTGGGTTTATTTATTCGCGTCAAAACCGAACCAAGAACATCAAGATTGTAAGTTTTTATAAATTATGTTTTAAGTTGTACTTTTATTGTTCTTATAGTGTCTTAATACTAGTTGTACAAGTTGATCGTTGTGAAATTGAGTTTTGAAAACAAAACGAATGGTAAAAGGGTGTGTTTGTGTGCGTCGAACTCAAAAAGAAAGGAACAAGGAATGGTCACTTTTATGTTTTGGTTGTGGTGGTGAATTTATTTTGAAGTCTAATGCTTATTTGGGGCTTATTTTTGAAGTTTGCTTAATAATAAGTTCATTAAGGGCTTATTTGTTTATCTTTGGGCTTATTCGGTTTTGGCTATGTTCGGTTTGGGCTCGGCCCAACCAACCCACGAGGTGGGTTCGTGCTAGTCTCGGCCCAACAAGAGAAAAGGGGCTTGGCCCATTTATTTCGTCTTATAGCTTATTTGTTTGAGCTTATAGCTTATTCGTTTTTGCTTATTACCCATGGCTTATTTGATTTTTGGGTTATTTTGGCTTATAGCTTATTTGGCTTAGGTTTATATATGTCTCGGATTATGTTTCGGTTTATGACTTATTTGGTTCGAGCTTATGGCTTGTTGTGGTTTCGACTTATATTTTTGGGCTATGGCTTATTTGTTTCGACTTACATTTGGCTTCGGGCTTATTAGATTTCGGCTTATATTGCGAGCTTATGGCTTATTGAATTTGACTTATATATGCGAGCTTATAGCCATATAATTTCGGTTTTATATGTTGGAGCCTTAGCTTATTGGGTTTCGGCTTATATGTTGGGCTTATGGCTTAATGGATTTCGGCATATAATGGGGCTTATGGTTATTGGGTTCGATTTATACAATAGGCTTATGATTTAATTTGTTTCGACTTATGTTTTGGACTCATGATTTATGGGGCTCCGGCCCATTCGATTCGGTTGATTGGCCTTAAGGCCCATTGTATTTAAACTTGTAAATGGACTACGTTTTAATATCAAGCTAAACTTAAAACTTTAATGGACCACGAGGCCCAATAGCAAATAAAAGGTTAATGGACTTGTTTTAACAATTGGGCTAATTGTTTAAAAAAAACCTTAATGGGTCATAAGGCCCAATGTCTAATAAATGGACACTTGGACTTAAATTTGATTTAAAATGGCAAGTTGACTAATAAGAAGTAAAAGGCCTAACTGGGCTTGGACCCGAGAAGGTAAAATATTTCACTAGAAAATGTTTGAAACAAATACTTGTGTCGAAACCAAACTTAAGAGAACAAAAAGGTGACTTTTGTAAACCAATAAGTGTTGAGGATTAAAACGATTTAATCCCGAATATAATAAATACGATAGGATTTTTCTTAATAGTTATCACCCTACACGATGTATAACAAGATAATAATAATAAAATATAATTGATTCTTTATATTAAAGTGTTTTGTATTAGATATATAAGGGGACGGTTCTTTGCAGAAAACTTTTTGTACAGAACCTACAGAACCAAGTTAAAAAAACCAATTAGAAGTTAGTAATATTTTTTTTTATTAATTCAAAAAGTAATAGTACAAACAATTTTGACATTTTTTGAATTTTTTATTAAAAAAAAAAAACGTTTTTTTTAAAACATTTTAATTTTCAGAATTTTTTTTTTAATTTTAAGTATATTTTTTTTAGTATATACTTTTTTCATAAGAAAAAAAAGAGTGCATATATGTTTTTTTTAATATTGTAAATTTCATGTTTCAGTGTACATTTGTTAACTTAATATGGAAATTACAGATATGTTCTTGTGCACATTCTTTAATCTTCAAAATATTACACACAAAATATAGACCAAAAATGAAATATAAAATGAAATAACATTTCAAATACAAATAACAAACCAAAAACATAAATATATAAACAAAATTTGATATCAAATGAAATACATTAGAAATATAAATCCAACTATATCTATGTTTTTCAAAAACATGCGTGCCTTCTTCGAAAAACATATGTGGACGTTTCACTTTCTCTGTCAAATTCATTAGAACGTATGAGTACCCTTCCAAAAACATATATGCACGTTGCGTTTTCTTGTCAAATTCATAGGGCATATATGCCCATCTACATCTTTATCGTGATCGACTTCTCTTTATAAAGTATGTACTCGTTGATGACACATATGCACTCTTTATACTAGCCATGTCCTCATCTTTATCAAAGATGCTAAATACCTGAAATTACAAACTATAGTTATTTTAACGACTAGGTACATGAATGCGCAACTATTAACATATTACCATAAATCCATAACATATATGCGAAAAGCATAAAAACAACTATTAACATATCATCATAAATCCATAACATATATGCACACTTACTGTTACATAAATGCACACTTACTGTTACATATATGTTTTACATGTACAAGTTGACCAAAGAACATATTATCAATTATACTCCAACTCAACTCCCTAAAACTAAAACTAAACAATTATACTCTATACAATGAGACCACAAAAGCTCTAACACCCAAAGAAATATACACCAAACCATGTGGAAGTGCCATACGACAAAACACCATAAGGAATGAGGCAATACTTTGGAATCTAGAGACAAGTACATTGGTCCCCCCATTAAGGCTGACAAACCATAAACAACCAAAGCTGATAAGAACATCCCACCTAAATGAATCAGAACAAACTAGATATGACAGTGCAGAAATGCACCCAAACTGCACAAAAAATAAGCTGCCACACTATATTTCATTTCCCATAACACACTTGCTGCTGCAGACCACGACAGAAGAACACCTGAATAAAAAAACGAATAAAAATGAAAATCCCTTATCAAATTAGCCACTTCGAAATAAAAGACCAACTGAAGCTACGAATTGTAAATTTTTTATTTAAGTGTTCATCATTAACAGGGTAATAAACAAAAATAAGCTGCCACCTTATTTTTTAAATCGATTTAAAAAATAGGGTAATAAACAAAAATAATTTTAATAATTATAGATGATTTCGAAGCGTTGAATCAAAGAACACTAACATAATCTTTTTTATGTTAAATACGAAGAACTTAGACCAAATTCATATTATAACTTTTACTAGGTTTTAAGAATTCATTAAAAAACAATATCCAAACTAAAAGTTACTTCAAAAAACATTATAATATAGGAACAAGAACGGGTGTCTTTATCCAAATATACATATCAAATCAATTAAAAAACAAGAACTGGTGCCCAATTTGTTTGAGGCCGGGCTTGGTAACCTTGCTGCGAATATCCACAAAGATAATAAATATATATTTATTATATCAAGATTCAAGACAGGTTTAGGTGCCAACATACCGTAATGGTCGAGTGGTGGCCTGACCCGTCCCCTTGTGATATCATTACCTTGAATCAAATCGAATTTCTTATCAAATATATGTGGTTTTAGCGGCCCAGATCTGAAAGAAATAAAATGATCCGCGACTGGTGGTGACTCGGCGCTAATGGTAGGGTCGGCCACCATGAATGGTGGTTCTTCTGCGGTTAATTGCGGCGGTGTCAATGATTTCTTGTATACACGAAATGTTGTGGTGGTAACATGATGGTAGATCTAAAATATTGACGGTTGTTGGTGGGCAAAGATGGATTTTATGGGAAGCTTAAAGACAAAAAGTGACTTTTAGAAATCCATTAAGAGTCGAGATTATACGATTTAATCCACAAATTTTATTAGTAGATTGATTTTATTTTATAGTTACCTACGTAGCCCGATTTTAAGGACAAAATACTAAGAAAATATTGTTTTTATATCATTTTTTTATATTATGTCGTCTGATTTTTTTTAATATGTTTTTTATATTTAGACGTAGCGTATCGATTTCGAGATGCTTATTCGTTTATTTCGATATTTGAATTCTCGCGTTTTTCTCGTCAGATTTTCTTGGGCCGTTTGGTCAGTTGTTTTCGTTTTCATTATTGGCTATGTTTTGAGTATTCAGTGTTGATGTCGTACTTAGCAAAAGTGCATTGAGTCGTTTTGCGTAACCACCACACAACCATGCTTTTGGATAAAGGTTTTGAAACAAGGGTAAAGGTTTTGTAATGAGGATACGAATTTGGAAATAAGGATAAAGGTTTTGGGAAATGGATAAGGATTTTGTGTAATTAAAGGACGAACGCTTGTACAATAAGATAACTTTGTACAAATCTTTATGAGGTAAAATTTATGGTAGGTCGTGGACGGGTACTGCTGAGCGTGCATTGAGATTATTTGTGCGTTGCTTATTGTTATTGTGATTTGTGCGGTTGCTATCTGATACTCAAATATGTTTTGAACTATTTTCTGAACTGTGCAAAATGTGATTTCGTTTTTGAGATAATCTATGTGCTTATGACTGCTATGTGAATGATATGCGTTGGTATGCTATGTTGTGTGATCTTTCTGTGTGGTTCTTTATCCTAATTAGCTCCAGCTGGTAGGCTTTAGGTGTGGTATGTCATCGGGTTACAACCCTAAGAGCGTTGGTATGCGCTGGTGATCAGACTAGCGGGGATGCTAGGTCTTGGTACATGATTAGCGGGGATGCTAAGTCATGGGTTTGTTTGCATATATTCACTGTCATATAGCACAATTGTCCAACCGTATAAGATATTGGCACATCGACTAGGTTTTGAGTCAAAACCTACGAGCTTACCAACATTATTGTTGACATTTTCAAGTATTAATTTCAGGTGTATTGTTAACAAAGGTAACTAAGGACTATTAAGGACCAATGTCGAGGACAATTTGGGAGTTTATTTGAATACAATTGTTTGACACTTTCCAAGGTTGCGAAATTGTAAACTTTTGGTAAACAAATGTATCGTATGATCTTGTATCTTGTGCAATGTAAATCATTATGTCGCATTCCCATGTTTTCTCCGCTGACAAGGTGTGACATATTGGTATTCAGAGCCAAGGTTATAGAGAATGTTGGTTTTTATAAAAAGGATATTTTGTAAAAACGCAACTATAAACAAACTAGAGTTTTTGTAAAACCTCGAACATGATGAAATTTGACAAGCCCGAGCAGTTGATGGTATTTCCTAAATTACACATAGCCTGATCAACTATGCTTAATTCATAAAGGACTATGAAATGATAGGGTTAGTTTTCAAAAGTTATGTTGGAGAAGGAAAGGGATGTGTGAGAAATGAGACCACCTGAAAATGATAGGATGTGGAATGATGAGAACACTTGCGAATGTTGAGTTCGAGAGCATATTGATTTTAGAATTGCCATGTTGCCTTAGTAGTAGTAGTGTGCGATGCCTTGAATTATCGCGGATAGCGATGTTGATTGATTTATGTTGGTCGTGCTTGCCTTAGAGTAGTGCATGTTTCCTTATGAGTTTTAGTGGAATCGTCGCAGGTAGCGACATGAATTAAGGGAATGCTTTTGTGAATTATGTGTTTTATGTGATAACCAGAAGTGCCCGTTCGGTATCGAACCGGGTCGGCGTTTATATGTTGTTCATATTTTCTCAATATATTTATTATATATATATATATATATATATAT
>BQNB010099981.1:0-24807 GCA_026074375.1 Tanacetum coccineum | reverse complement strand
TCATATACACGGAGAGGACAAGAACATTGAAGACGTCCAAATGGCCAATCATTTGAGACCGATGGAAGAGCTACTCCGAATACCTATCGAAGGTATAGAAGATGCTATCGTTGTTCTAGCCATTCTAGCAGATCAATTTGAATTGAAACCTGAGTTACTTGATTTCTTAAGTAACAATCCTTTCTTTGGTCTTGATAATAATGATCATCATTCACACATCAAATTCACACATCAAAAGATTTTACCAAATAGCCTGAACATTCAAAATAAACCAAGTGCCTCATGATGTGGTGAAGTTAATCTTATTTCCATTTTCACTTAAAGGAGCAGTTGAGACATGCTTGAAAATGAACCTCCTTGTTCCATTACAACTTGGGATGATTTAGTATCAAAGTTCTTGAATCGATTTTATCCTCATTCTAAAACAAAAGAGCTTAGAAAAGAAATCACAAACTTTCAACAAGTTTTTGGGGAGACTTTTACAGAAGCTTGGGAAAGATTCAAAGATTTATTAAGGAAATGTCCTCATCACGGATTTTCACTCCTTCACCAAATAGATTTTTTCTAAAACGGGTTGTGTCAACCTGATCAAGATTCTCTCAATTCCGCAACGGGTGGAAATCTAATGACAAGAAATACTCAAGAAGCTTTTACCACTATTGAGAATAAAGCTAAAGTTCGAACTTGTAGAAATAAACCTCAAGTCTCGAGTAGTGGTGGTACCTCAACTCAAATTGATGCCATTACCGCTCTTACTAAACAATTTAAAGCTCTTAAGTATCATATTGCTAGCATGCGAGAAACTTATGACCAAAATCAAGAAGCCCCGATTCAATTAATGCAAATGGGTTAACTGGAAGAAGCGTTACAAGAGAGGCCATTAGGTGTGCTACCAAGCGACACCGAAACATACCTACGAGAAGAACATAAAGCGGTTACTACTATGAGTGGTTTGACATTGGATGGATCTTTTATTCCTCATTCTAATTTTCTCGTTTACCAAGAAGAGGAACTAGAACCAAAGACTATAACGGAAGTGATGGAAATTGCTAGCTCTCAGATCAAACCACTTGTCCCACCTCCAGAAACTCCACCATTGTCCACACCAAAACTAAAGGAAAACCTTGAGCCTAATCCTCATCATCCACCAATTTCATGTCCATCTCGGCTTTAAAATGATAAATTTTAAGCTTTATAGAATCCTACGAGACGTGTCAACCATTTCGTTTATAGAATTGATATTGTTGATTCTTTGTGCGATAAATTTCCTATTGAAAACAATTCTATGAGTGGCAATCCCACTCCCTCTTCTGATTCTGTGATCGAGTCTCTCTCCCCATCTCCTATTCCCTACGGGGATAGTGACTCTCTCATGGAGGAGACCGACACCCTTCTTTCTCATTTTAATGATTCTTCACCTGATTATGAAACATTTTGCTTTGATATCGAAGAGAAGAGTAGTGGCAGTACCACTTCTCATTCTGATCATTCTCTTGCTGAGTATGAATCGTTTCATTTTGATCTTTTTAAAGATGATGAACCTAGCACTACTAAGTCTTTAATCGAAAAACCTTTTGATATTGATAAGGAAATTTATGATTATGAGGGAGATATCCTTTTTCTTGAAAAATTATTAAATGATGAACCTTCAAAAGCCGGATAAGTACAGAGATCCTAAACTCTTATAGGGGAACCAACACCCGATACCGTTTTTTTAATGGAGGACGAGGAAATCAAATTAATCCTTTTAAGGATATTGATGACTTCCGTTGCAATCCAAAGAGTATCCGTGACACCCCTGGATTCTCTTGACTCATTCTTTGATTCGTATGATACATCATACACTAATCCATCTGAGCTCTATTCTGAATACCCTTTGAATTATGATAATCAACTTTTTAATATTCAGAACGAGCATAGTGAAGAGCCCGAAACAAAGACCATAATGGATGAGTACACAATTACCGTTCAAATCGCCAACCGTCTGTTTATCAGAATTAACCTCTGATAAGTCCATGCAAGACATAATTCTTCACCGAATTCATCATGGCAATGATTAAGTTCTATCTCGCTTAACTTTCCTATCTTGACATTATTTTCTCCTAAGGATAAATTTTGGATCCCTCTCTTCCTAGAACATCGATGTTAGGTGACCAAATATATAGGTATTTTGATCCTGGGAACTTCCTTTATCAATGGAGTGTTCTCTTTCGCAAGAAAATCTCCTCATCTATGATTAAAAATACAATGTCGATAAATTCAATATCTTAAGAGAAATTTCATTGATGATCGAATCTTCGGTTAGTTTTTACCCCAAGGACAAAAAATTCGAGGAGAGTCAAGCTAGAGACTCGCACAAAAACAAGCGTTTCTCAGGAGGCAACCCGTATCTTTTTTTCTTTCTATTTTCTTAATAAATAAGTGTATGATTTTATAGCCCAAGTGTGGGGCGTGCTTCTTTATATGGTATGTGGCTTTGTTTTTGCAGGATTCCTTAAGATCATGAGAACCCGTGCTTGTTTTCAATCCTCCAATCATTCGGTCTTCGATCTTCTGCTTATTTTGGAATCCTCGATCCTGATTATGTATATATATTGTGCTTCCCCTTTCACACTTGGAATTACTAGCATTTTCCTTTTTGTCCCTAAGTGTGAGGGTAATACCCGATATTTTTGAACATTGAGGCCAATGTTCGGTTCTTAGTGTGGGGGGGATTTCTGTCCAAATATGATCTTGCATGTGCTTGTTGTGTCCCTTGCAACCCTGTTTTAGCCAAAAAATTTAAATTTTTAGTGTCCTTATTCAAAAAAAGCTCTTAGTTGTTAGTTATTAGTAATAAGTAGGCCCGTAGATCTAGGTAGCTTTTGACTTGATTGAGTTTTAAACTCTAGCTTTCCCCTTACCTTTTTAGACTAAGTGTTTGCTAAATTTTGAATTTTTGCAAAGAATGAAAAATGATAGAGCTAGATATAAGTTTGATGCTAAGCATGATTAGTTGATATCTTTAGGAGCTCATATAGGTTAATTGAGGCTTTTTGCTCCCACCAACTCAATCAACATTATATAATTAGGTTAAATAAATAAAAGTTAATTAGGATTTTGCGCTCCTTATTTAAATCACACGTTTCGTATAGATTCCTTCTGGTTGAAATTTAGGTACCATCGAAGTTATAGTCAGTGTTGCGGGGAAATCGGGATACTGTCTCTTGTCGTCTTCACAACCAATGGGCATTTGTTAAAAGAACCGCAGGACTTTGAAAATTTAGCTAATATAATAAAAGTTAGGTAATAAAAAACCGAAGCCGACATAAGGACTCACTACCTCTTAGCCTGCCACACCGATGTGGTAGTCGTTTAAAAGGGTAGATGTAAATAATAATATTCATAAAAACTGTGGGCTGAAAAAAGTTTTCTGTCTCTGCACAGGCTCACAAACAATAACCTATGGGGCAGACTTTTAAATAATTCACATAGTAATAAATCCGAGACTGATAAAAGTATGGCTGCATCTTGCCGGTTCACACTTCGATGATGCATAGCCTTCTAAAAGGTTTTATAAAATACCCGAGGTCAAATAAGACTCCTGGACCATGTCGGAGCTCGTGCATACCTACCGATGTGACAGATGTTTAAAGTACCGAGGTTTTAATTAATGTAGCAAAAATAATAATAATAAAGCCAAATTCGACTCCGGGGTATCTAAAAAAGCCTCCCTTACCGTCGCTGGAACTCGTATTTTGAGTGTTTACGATGAAATAAAAAGGATAAACAACTAAATCAAAAGTGAAATAAAACCTTAATGTGGACTTTATTCTCACCATATCGTCTCTTTAGGAAATAATTTCAAACTATTTGTGGTCTAAATCGGGTTTACTTTATAAAAATAAGGCCATAATTTATTTGTCGCCAATAATAATAATAATAATAATAATATATGAAGATGATTTTAAGGTATAATAGTATCGAAAATTAAGTTTTTATTCTTACACACTTATATCAGTATAGTACGTAAGCATCTATCTTATATTTACTGTGATTTCAATTTAATCTTATTTTGGGATTGCGAAAAAATCAAGATGATGAACTCCAAATCTTAAAGCCCTTTTAAAACAAATTTTGATAAAAAAGTTTATATTGTTTTTTTGTTTATTTAATAAAATGGTTTAAAATTGAAGGTGCTTGCGATGATTATTGAAACATTTTAATGAACCTTTTCTGTTCTAGTTGATAGTTGAGGGGTCAAAAAGTTACTGGGGGATGAAAATTATTTATTCCGGGTTTTTGTTTAATAAACATTGCGATGTGGAACAGCAAAGTGGCTTAGTGTGGGGGAATCTGATGTGTGCTAAAAAACACATCGTTTATATCCCGTAAAACACTATTAATCGGACTAAAAATGCTAGAATATGGATAATTATCGTGCAAATATGTTTGTTTGGTATTATTATTCTTGCATGAAAAAATGAATGAAAACTGGGCAAAAAGGGTATTACGGGTTTTTTTTTGGGGTTTTTCCGTCGCGACCAAGAGTAGCCTATTATTCAAAATCAAGATCAAAGTCGTGAAAAGACCCCGAGTAAGCCATTGGAAAGTAGCGTCCGAGAAAACTAGTTCTCTACCTGCGGTGCCTCTCAATATTTATTGGCCAAACGTAACCCGCTTATGGCCGGCTAAGGCCAAACTAACTAAGCCCAACAACAATTTGAGCCTAAAACAAGATAACATAAACATGAGATTAAAAATGTGGTTATGATTCCAAAAGATGTCACCCACACATTGCAAGGGAATTAATACATTGAGTGTTCCACGACCTACGCACTACAAAGAAATGGACATGTAATGTTGCGACATGTTGCCTATGCAAATGGAATACAATAACTCAAATACAGTTAGTTAAGTTAACCAGACAGACAGTAATTACATCATTTATTTAAGCTAAAGAAAGGCCACAAGGCGCAATGATTAGCTTTGGATGCCCTGCGATCCGAGTATACCCACACAACCAACAACCATTGATAGGCACATTAATGGTTGAAGCAATGATACAAGTGCCTTGCCCCTGACTTGGCTAAATAAGAGACCACTCCCTCCACTTTGGGAAGAGGATTTTTAGATTTAATTTTTACATCTTAATTTTAGTTTATTAGTTTAGTAGTAGGTTTAGAGTTAGCTTTAATTTATATTATGATTATTGTAAAATGCTTATTGTGAGCTTATTAGATTTCTCTTATTGTAATCTCTTGCTTAATGGAATGAAATGAATTTGGTATTGTTTTAGTTTACTTATTTGGCACAACTTATTCTCAACTTCTTTTCTTATTTTTTGGCTTATCGAAGCTTAAGCTTTTTTCAACACTTATAACTTGCTTTTTATCTATCTAATTTAGAAACTAGTGTGAAGCCGAATAAGCTTTATCAAAAGCTCATTCAATTCATTCCTTATTTCTCTAATAAGCCTGGCTTAAATAAGCTCTCAAATAAGTTTTGGTATTCGGCTTATGTTAAATAAGTTTAATTGGGTTTGATCGTCGAATAAGTTGTCGGGGCTTGTTTTTTTATTTTCATCTTTTATTCCTTGTTTGAATAAGCTGTTATAGCTTATTCGATTCGGGTATTTAGCTTAAATCGCAAAATGTTTTAGCTTATTCCATTTTTGTTTCTCTTTCTAGTCGATTAGCTTATTTTCTTTTTTTAGACAAGTTTTCTAAATGTTTTCTTCTTACTGTTCTAAGTAGATTTAGTATATTTCGACTAGCTTAAAATTTGTTAATCTTTTTAAATATGATCTCGTTCCACATTTGAATTCTATGCCCAAAATTTGAAAATCATTTAAGGTTTTGCGTTTGGAATAAAGATTAGGCCTCATTTATTATTAGAAATAAGTTGGGCCTCTGTTGTATTTGGGCCCGAAATGAAATTTTGTCGGAGTTAAAAAAAATGAAACATTAAGTATAATTGAGACGGACATATAGTGTTATAACTCTAACATTTGTGTTTGTTTTTTACTTTGGTTCCGGGTCAACTCATGAGGCATGGAGCTAAAGGATTATCACCTAGACTGAAATATTGAATATTTGCATTAAGCTAAATAAATTTGGGTGGTATTTCGTTTTATTTTTGGGTCTTCAATTCGTTAAATTTTTCTAATATCAATTTTCAATTAAAAATAGTTTGATCTAATAGTAAAAAAATGTTTAGCTTGTTTTATTTGAATTATTCAAAAAATTGTTATTGAGAAGTTAATTATTGCTTGATAATTTATGTTTTTATTAAGGTAAACTAAGTGTGGATTATAAAAAATTATTAATAAATAATATACTTCTTCGATTATTTAGATTTATTGTTTGAATGTTTTGAAGGGCAAAAGCCGGAGAAATAATCAAACTACACATCTAGTAATTAATATCTTTTTGAGAGATTTTTGTCAAAATAAACCAATGTTGTGAGATAATTATCTTTTCAAAGGAAATTAATTCGTTAATAGAACCTTAATTCACACTTAATGAACTTTTCTCATCACTTAGCCAGCATTTAGCATTCCAATAATCTTTTAAATAATTTTTAAGCAAATTCTCGTTAGTTAAAATTGATAAGTTATAATATCCATTATTATTCTTAATTATTATTTTCTATAGTGTTAAAGATAGATTTAAAACCGAAAATCATATAATCTAATCCAGCATTGTACTGTCGTAAAACCAATTAAAACACATTGATTTCAATTTCATCTCTCGTTAATGACAAAGACAAAGGACGACAATCACCCGGATTAATACCATTATTTTACTTTTCCTACCTAAATTATTTATAACTGACGTTAATAGCTAAAATAAAAGATTACATACCTAACTCACTCTACTGTACTTAACATCGACTCAGAGAAACGTGTTAGCGCTGGTTCGAAACCATTCCCCCGCGGGCGCCCTGCCCCCCGCCCCCCCGGCCGCCCCCCTCTGAACGCAGTTAGTGGTTTCCGCTGGCCTGCCGTGCCCCGCAGGGTGTGTTTAGCCGCCCGTCCATATTCGCAACAATCAGTCCCCCCATACTCTTTTGGCATTGCGCAGGTAGCCGGTTCCCCCGGGCCCGTGGCCTTGTGCCCCTCCGGGGCGCTGGTGCCCCTGGGGTGGCCATGGCGCTTGGTGCTGTTGGTGCCGGGTGTTGTGGTACTCCGCTATGGTAGGCCGCTCTCGTGGTGATATGAAGGATGACAGGGGATTCACTATTTCCTATGTATCCTTCCTCCTTTTTTTTATTCATCCTTCGTGTTGCCCATTTTTTCCTTCATAACTGATAGATCGATCTTTGTCGCGCGAGCGAATATCGCACATTTGGTCCAAGCCCAAAATGGAGGATTCACAAGGTATTATCATAATTATTCTTCGACTCCGACGGGAGCGATTACTTCTTGATCTCTAGAAATCTGCTTGCGAGTATGATCTCTGTTTGAAGTGTCATGCCATGTTGAGGCAGCTTCTACAGTGGGAACGATATCTAGAGTTTGCTCTGTCCGGTCTAGATTTAATTGTGCTTGGCGAGTAAGTATCACTAAGTGTATCGAACGCGCTCTGCCTTACGATAGACCTAGACGGTTACAAGCACTTCCGTACAATAATCATAAGCGATCCCGTATCTTATAGTCTTTCTCATGGATTACGGTGAACCTTGCGGACAAGATCCTGGCACTTGAGTTGAGAAGATCTTCATTTATTCTTTTTCCTGTACTATTTCATCGAAGTCCCTGGCGTGGACTTCTTTCGACTTGTCACAACGAATCATGTTCAATAATGACCAGACATTAATAATCTCGCAATGCTCTTCACAGAAATCCTGGATGTTCACCCTGGGTGTGGCATCCGCCTCTTTCGGCGTCTTTTCTTTGGTTGCAGGTTTCGTGACAGTAGTCACAATAGGGGTTGTGTTAGCCATTGCGCTTATTTTTCTGAGAGTAATTCCAAGTGTTGGGTCCCACGGATGGCGCTAACTTGTTGATACAAAAGTTAGGACGGGCCTTGTTTGGTTCGAATAGGCTACTATTCGGGAATGAAGTGCCTTGTTCTTGTGCCAAGTGAACTTGTTTGGAGGATCATGCACAAGGAATAAAACACCGTTAACCTTATCGTGGGAGCGGATCCCACGATTAGACTCCGGCGTGAGAGTAAGTATATGGTTTTGAGAGAGTAATCGAGTGTGTTTAAGGTTTGTACGATACCTGTTTTGATGATAATTGCGTTCCTTTTATACGCTGGATAATCTTTAGGGTTACCATAACTTTCGGCCCAAGTTGCGACTGATATTGTAGGGATTCAGAATTATCCTAACTGATTTAAATAAGTAAAGCATATCTCTTATTTAATTAGGTTATCCTTAAAGATAATTTGTGAAGATACCGCGGCCACGGATAGCGTGTCGGTAGTCGCGATCCGCTTGCCCAAGTAACCGTGACCGCTGTGTTTGGGCCGAGAGTCCATCGTTTAACTTTACAAGCCCGTAATAGTATAAATGGGCCGGGCCATACTATACGTCATCAGCATCCACAATTAAAAAAGTTCTCAATGACTTTTTACTATTCTACAAAGTCTTTTTAAGTGGTTTTTTCCATTGCATTATAAGCTTTTTGGAAAGGCTTTTTACAAAGACTTGATAAACATTAAACACCAAATCTTTTGTAAAAGCTTTACTCACCAAAGTGATTTTTATTAAATGCATTAAATGCATAAAGTCATGAAAGACTTGATGCACTCCTCATGCTCTAAATTCATAACTCCTCCCTCGGTCTATCACACCTTTTTCCCATTTCTTCTATACAGTCACCTTTTTCCCATTTATTGCCCTTCACTTGCTTCCACCTTCCACTTATCTCGGTCAATCGCCGACTAGCTATGTTCCATGGTAATGCTCTAACTTTTACTTATCATTCTTTAGTTCTTTTATTTACCTTATCTTTAGTTATTTTTCTTTCTATTAACCGGTTAGTTAACTAAAATTTCCTACATGATGTATTTGTGGGTAATTTTGTGTTATACCGGCTTGTTTATATAGTAATGGTGGTGATGCATCTTTGGAGAATAGAAGATAATGATGTTCCCTGTGTAAGGTACGTTATCCTTTTATTTTCGCATTTTACATTTTCAGGCACATGAAGCATCTTCAAGAACAACGCATGCTTTACTCTTACTCTGTGTGTGAATTTTGGTTTTGATATACATTGAAGATTGTGTGTTTAGATTATAAACAAAATCCTTGCAAGCACTATTTTCGCAACTTGATAAAATATTGGAGATACTTGCATTTAAAACACATGGGTCAAGCATGTTGTATTTATTGAAGATGCATCGTTTTGCTTTTAATTTGGAGAAAAAATTTCTTAGTTTTGTGTTTTCAGATTTGTAAAAAAAAGGAGATTTATTTTCCATAAAACATAGAAAACGCGTTCATGTGATATTGTTTTTCATTCTCAAAAAATCAAAGGGGATTACAAAGAAAACAAGGAAAACAAATAAAATGTGTTTTGTAGTTTCCATTGTTAAGTTGAGAAATGAATGTTTTGTGTTTTGTTGGAAAACAATGGATTGAGCGCGACTCCTGTTTTTCTTGAATTTTCACAATATATTTTGTGAAAACAAAAATGTTTTCCTCCAACTAAACGCACCTTTCATGTTCCTTATAAATTTTATATTTAACCTATTTACTTATCAACTTGTGAAATTTTAGTGTAGTGAATGCCCGCATGATTTTCTTACAGTTGTGGTACCGTCTTTTTAGCTGAAATTGAATTTGATATTCAAATATTTACTAAATATTTTAGTGCAGGAATAATATAGTACCATAGGGTTAACAAGCAACCCTCTCCTGCTACCCACCAACCACTCATCATTGACTTATTAATTACTTTGGAGCAGAAAAGATGAGCAAAATTGTTTTGAATTTACAATATTACAACAAGGATGCAGTTTACACAAGAGTGTTATGCTGAACGCACATGAGACCGTCCCCTCATCGTCACTCAGCTTTCGTTTCTCTAGACCACACATAACCAAACACCCTTAATTGAATACCACACATAGACCCGGACACTTTTTTCTAAATTGAAATTTATTCATAATAGAAAAACATTACATAAATAAAAATAAAATAAAAGCAGAACTACAAATAACAATACTAAAATCAAAACATTACAAAATATAATAGGTTAATCTGATTCCGAATCAGATGTCACCCCAATTCCAACCTAAATAACTTCATCGAGCTTCTTCTACTAATTACAATCCTCACCAATCTTTCACGCACTAAAATAAACTAGATATTACGATACGGAATTTAAAGAACAATACAAAAACTAAAACACAATACTCCTATTTCTTTTTTAAATGCGTCCAAACAAATTTGTTATTAATGTTGTTTTAATTTTGCCACCTTTCGAAACAAAGCATTATGCATTTCATAATCTTTCTCATATTCTTCATTCAAAAAATTGACAATCAAATCACATTTCCTCTTGTTGGAATGTCCATTGCATTCCTTGAAGCTTTCCGCAGATCATCTTTAGATTTGCATGCGTTAATCAAATTCAACGGCTAAGTTTATAATCTGATACTGACAACTTTTATCCACTTCAATTTGTTTCTGAATCATATCTTTGATTTCATCGCGGTATGTAGAAGCGGAACAAGCAGATTAAGAATTTTTGTAGTTACTAGTTTATTTTTTTTAGATGGTATGTGTTTTTGCTAAAAAATAGTAAAAAAGTGGATTTTGTAGTGAATGGAAGAGTTTTTTTTTTTTTTTAATATACAAACACTCTCTAATTTTATATAAAGGCTAACGACATATATTTTGTCTCATTATTTCATTTACTCGGTCACATACAAGACTGAAAGAATTGAAATTAGGGGGGACGCATGCAATTTTTCTTTCGTCATGGGAGGGGACGCATTGGTCTTTCACAATTTGGGGAGACCGACCAAAGCATTCGGTCGGCAAAACGTTTAGCCTTATGACGTGAAGTCTTAAGAGCCAGGGAAAACTTATAGATCAATGACCAAAGATTCATTAATTAAATAATTAAAAGTTGCACCGTCAATGACTATTTTTTCAACTTTAATTTATATTTTTTAGCATGTATATTAGTTTTGTTTACAAACATTTAAAGCCCGCGCTTTGCTGCGTCGGCGTAGGATTTTGTAACAAAGATAAGTAAGAAACCTGAATAGATCTAATTGTATACGCAAGTAAAACCAAATCAGTTTGTGATTACCCTTACAGAACATAGCAATACAAAGTCGCAACTGTATTCTATAAGCATTTACAAAGACAATAGCCTCTCCTTACATAGCGTTGTTATTATACAAACATAGTTTTACCCGTCCTTAAAGCATATAAGCTCACTCGTTGCTGAAGTTTATCCTCGACTGTAGTTGCACTAAGAAATATCAAACCCTTTTTGATTTCATATGTTACTTCACTTATCATGTCATCCATATTGCACTCATTGATTTGTTGTAGTACCTTTTTGGTATCAAGAATAAATTTAGATGGAACAAATGTTGTAGATGCAAGTGAATACTTGGGAGTTGAACTCAGAAATTTACCCGTGTATGCCCTATGACATGGTCCCTGGAGGTAGTGATCCATTTGAGGCGCGTGTTTGTGAAGGATTTGCAGCGTGTGCCTGTGCAGCTTCCCACATACCATTGGCAACCATAGATCTTCCGCTAGTCGCGTCATAGGATCTGTGTTCATGCTGTAACAATAAATATCAAGTCCTTATAGTGCATAAAGAAAAGGCACGCTTAGGGAGTGTATTGATGTTGTGAAATAAATTACAATAAAATAGTGTACTGAAAGAAAATTACTAAACCAATCATTATTGGGATATAATGGTTAATCCAGAATGTTTTGACATGAAAATGAAAAATTAAAATACCCATATGTAGGATTTGTTACGCGCTCGTCATTTGCACATGCTATTTTTTTCCTCATCCACGGATTGCGTCTGTGCATGTTAAAGTTGCCTCATTATGTAAAGCGGTACTCCAGCAAAAATTTCCCGATAAAAAGTAGACTCTTTGTAGAAAAAATATAAATTAGGAAAATTTATTTATTAAGTAATGAATTTTTATGTTGTTGGTCATAACAACCTTCACTTGCTTAACAACTTTAATAAGGCTACGTTCATCAAGCAGTAAACCCTATAAGTCGCATTTCGATAGGTTACTCTCATTGTCGAATACCAAGAGGGTGTTTAGGTGTGCTTCACAATAATTACTTAATAGTGCGTACTCTCTTATTTATCTGCATCTTGAAAAATTGCTAGTCATATCAGTATGTCTGCTGTCACGCGTGCAGATGCTTCTAGACTCTTTCACATCACGTTGTGAGTTTCGGGTGTGAAGCTTGGTGTTTATTAGTTTACCAGCCGTCTGCTAACATACACAATGAAAAATTAGAAAAGTTCGCCAAAAATGAATCAGAAATAAAGGCAGTGGTCTGAAACAACATATAAGAAAAGTGAAAATATTCGTAGTCTCATTGGAGTGTGGACATTTAGATTGCTACATTGAATGTTCCAGTGGGTTAAAAGGGTGGTCTGGATTCAGTCGACGCTTCCACCTCAAACTTTCATATCTTTTGCTCCTATGAAAGGTACTAGCTGGCACTATATTTGAAGAGGCTTCTAGAGCTACAGCAGGTCATGATTCTTCAAATGTTGATGATGACAGAAAGGGCAGTGCAGGGTTGACTGGGAAGTCAGGACAGTCCATTGCATTTTCACCACCATACCTTGGTAATGCCACTAATTCATCAGGTTCCATCTCTAGGATTTCTGTGGTTGATAGCTCTTCAAGAAATATAAACCTTGGTGCTAACAATCGCATCTCGATCTCCAATTCAACTTCTGTTGCGGCGACACAGACATCCACATCATTTACATGTTTAGATCCAGCAACATCAGCAACATTACAACAACACAAACAACAAAACCTTCAGCTTTAAAAGCACAACAGCAAACATGAATGCCGTAATAAAAACACACCTACAAGTAATAGGAAGAGCCATACCATAGCATCTATGACATCACATCTTCAATGGCTGTAAGACCCATAATAAATGGCGGTACCTATGTCTTGATTTGATCCAATGCTATACTCAGATTTGGACCATGCGCTTATACCGTGTTTTGTTTTATACAGATTCTGTTGTTTAGGTGCCTATTGATGTGGGTCTTTTTGGTTTTTGATGATTAGTTGGGTGATTATCGTTGCCTTTTATAAGGTGTCGCTGAGTCACAGCTTGTGACAAGTAACTTTATCCCTTACATTTTCACGCGAATGTAGGTGATCCTCCACTTCTTCTTGGAACTCAGAGGTTATTGCCTTTTATCGAGGCTTTCTTGTTTTTGTATGATAAGCTCCAAGAAAAGCGTTCGCTTTTACAACAAGATAATGCTTGTGCAACAAAAAGTAAATTCAAACAATCAATCACAAGTTCGTCCCAAAGTCAAACTACTGAGGGCACAGTGACATTTCTAGGTTTGCTGAGAAGCATTGTCAGCTTCTAAATGCTTTCGTCAGACAAGATCCCGGCTTGTTGGAAAAGTCTCTTTCAATGTTGCTAAAAGCGCATAAGTTAATGGACTTTGATAACAAAAGGTCTTATTTCCGTTCAAAAATTCAAAAAAAAAAATGAAGCATCTGAGCACTCTTAGCAGTCCCCTTGCGGGTACTGCTCGCCGTCCTAATGTTTTCAAGAAGATTCGAATAATTAATTTGCGATGGATCTATACAGGACATGAAAGGGCGCTTAAATGTCCGTTTTCAAGGTAAAGAGGGTATAGATGCTGCTGGTTTGACAAGAGAGTGGTATCAGTTGTTGTCCAGGGTCATATTCTACAAGGGAGCATACATTTTACACTACTGGTTGATAAACAATGCGACCTGTCCCACCAAACCCTAATATAGTTTAACACTGAACATCATTATACTTCAAATTGTGGTCGTGTGGTAATTTATTGTTAACTTTCTTTCATACATACATACTTATAATCTTATAAGTCTAGTGTTGAATAACAAATATTTATATTCTTTCTAAAGGTTGCTAAAGCTCTCTTTGATGGGCAACTCTTAGATGTTTACTTCACTCGGTCCTTCTATAAGCAGATTCTTGGTGTTAAGGTGACATATCATGATATAGAGGCTGTTGAACCCATGATTATAGCCAGAACTTGAAATTGATGTTAGAGTCGTGTTTGTAAAGCTAAAATCTATAGTAATAGAACCATTATATTACATTTTACTATTGGTTGTTGATCATTGGACTTTATGCATCAGAATGACGTAAAGTGATATACCTGCTCTGACATTTATCATGGGATCGGATGTAAGAAAAGCACATCCTATATGAAAAAACAGAGGTATGCGGTAGCAACATTTCATCACTTGGTGAAGCATTGAAAATTAGCTAGATTATATATTTAACTTTCTGGTGGTACTGATTTTGAAATATTGTTTCTTGGACATATGGAAAGGGATAGAATTATGAGCTAAAACATGTTGGTGGGAAAATAAGTCACAAAGAAACAACACATAACATGTGGATCTTTGTTGCTGATATAAAACTGACAAGTGAGATGACGTCCTCAAATCACCTCCTATTCGGATGGCTTTAGAGAACTGATAACCGCGGGAAACTCACTGCTATTTTAATGATAAAGAACTGCGAGCTCTAATCAGTGGCATCAGAAATCATTGTGATTGGCTAATGATCTACCTAAAATACCTGAAATTAGTTTTTTGTATTTCAATATCATAACACCATTCTTCATTGCAGTGAAAGATTTCAAGCCAACACTGAATATAGTGGGCTAACAGCAGCTTTCAATGCTGTACGTAGATTTGGGAGTGATTGTTAAATGCCTATTATACAATTGAAGATATACAGGATACTTTCAATTTGGTAAGATAGAGTAAGGTTACTTCAATTTGTAACTGGTACATCAAAGGTATGTTTTACATAATATTATACCTAAAATCCTAATTTTTGTTTCTTCATGTTTCCTTCCAACCTTAAAAAAATAAAATCAAAATTAGCATTACAATATTGATTTCATTAAAACAATGTGCCCTTGAATTATGATTCTCCATCTTAAAATATCAAAACCCTGGTATAATATAATTGTATGATGTGCATTGATTCCACTGGAAGGTTTCAAGTCCATTTCAAGGAAAAATCAGGCCCACAGAGGTTTCAGATTCACAAAGCTTATGGAGCTCCAGAAAGGCTGCGATCAGCTCATACAGTTGGCATCAAATACTTCCTCTACATTCAGGAAAATTCCTAAATATTCTCAAGGCTATTCACACTTAGTATATGCTTGTATGCTATTTTTACCGTTACTTGAGCCTAATGGGTGCGTTTTTCATCTTTATTTTTTATCCACTACAATCAATTAGATCACTCTAATACAAGTCAGTGAACAGCTCAAAACGCCTTGCTGCAAGTGATCCATGAAGGCAGGAAGGTTATGGGTTTTTGCTAGTTGAAATTCCTAGAATCAACACACGACATCAAGATATTATCTGATGCGGTCGTTTTTGTTTTGTTAGTTATGTCTACGGATCACAATAAATTATACTCATTAATTTAGTTACGATCTGTAGACCTTATTTTTTGTAAATACTAGATTTTTGTTCGTTAGCGATTGGGACAATATATACCAAACATTTTAAGCTTTAGAGGCTCGTTTTAATCATAAATGCCAGCGCCCAAACTTTCACAAATCCACCAGAACCTAGACGAAAAGCTGTATGACTTTGCAACACATATCACCCTGTGTCGTCACTGCCGTGTGTATGCCATATTGGCCCATACACAAAGTGGCAGAAGCCATGGATATATGTGACGTGCAATTAGATACCAAATGGTCTTTTATTATTCTAAAGTTAAGATAAAATCGATAAATTTTTTACCATATTATTTTATAATTTGTTGCTTATTAATGCAATCTGTTGAACTGAATGTCAAAGAAGTTGTATGCTTTAATCGTTTGTTTTCATAAGTTAGTAAAAATGATGGTGGAACTGGCGATAAACGAGGACCAACATACATATTGATGTGAAATATCGTGGTTTAAGATTAGGGCCTAAACGAGATGCTTAAAGTCTGACTTGACAAAGCAGCAGTACCTAAAAGTCTAGTTTTTTAAAGCTTTTAGAACCAAATCCGCACCAAAAGTTTGGATTTGTAGTTTTCTAGTTTACTGTATTCAGCAGATCAGTTTTCGGTTTTGTTTTGGTTTTTTAATTGGAATGCCATATTTTCTACAATTTCAAAAGCAATTTCGCAAACAGTTAGCGTAAATCAAATTTAGATGTTTATTAGATGAATATTTTGTCGAAAATAATAAGATTACATAACATGTATGCAGAGATGGAATGTACAAACATATATAAAATAAAATAAAACTAACTCAACAAATTATTATAGTGTTAACTAAAAAAACATCCGTTACGAATATCTCATACACGTGTCTCTTAGTATTTGGACTTTCATAAAAGTGTTTACAGAGATGGAAAAAACATATGTTAAAACATGTGACATAAGTTTCATGATTACAAACAATAGAACATCATGTGTTGAGAAAAACCATAAGCAAAATTATGTTATGTTTAATTTGTTTTGTTTCTTTCTTCTAGCTATTTGCGTTCATGCTATTGAAATAAGTGTGATGGATGCTAATGATCCCCACGCTGATAAAAAGTATAAGTACTTGAATAAATGTAACAAGTATTACCCTACAATGAAATTATAATTCACACGCGAAAAAAGTATTGCTAATATATGATTATTTACTAGTAAATCCAGTTTTAATCGCGAAAGAAAAAAAATAAATAAAATATACGTCTATTAACTAGTTAAGAAAGTTTAAGTCCCACACGAAGAAAAAATATATAATCGTACGATGTATATTACTTGGAAAAAAAAGTTTATCAACACACGAAGAAAAAACATAAAAGTCCACTTATAGATGTACATGTATTGTAAAGTGAATAAAATATAATCGCGCTTCCCAATATAAATGAAACCGTGTGTTAACTAGTAAAGAGATTACTATATCTCCAAGAAGAAAAAAGGTATATAAATGCACTATTGATAAAAATCTTGAATCCCTTACTCATAATTTGCACATGTGAAGATACATTCTTATAAAACTTAAATAATCGTATATCAAACATCATTATCTCATACTTTTGCAATTCTAGTATAAAAATACGCTAGTAAGAGCAATGCTTCAATCATTGCTCATAATTTGCACGCGTAAAAATATCAATATCTTATGATTTTGCACTTCCAGTATAAAAAATACATTAGTAAGATAAAATCTTCAATCCTTGCTCATAATTTGCACATATGAAGATAATTTTTACAAAACTTAAATAATCGCATAGTAAACATCAATATCTCATATTTTGCACTTCTAATATAAAAAATACGTTTAGTTAGAGCATTGTTTCAATCCTTGCTCATAATTTGCACGCATGAAGATAATTTACGAAACTTAAATAATCGTGTATTAAATATCAATATCTTAATTTTGCGCTTCTAGTATAAAAATTACATTTGTAAGATAAATTATTCAATCATTGCTCATAATTTGCACATGTGAAGATACATTCTTACAAAACTTAAGTAATCGTCTAGTAAACATCAATATCTCATATTTTTTGCACTTTTAGTTTAAAAGAGCAATGCTTCAATCCTTGCTCATGATTTGCACGCGTGAAAATATCAATATCTTATATTTTTGCACTTCTAGTATAAAAAAATACACTAGTAAGATAAAATCTTAAATCCTTGCTCATAATTTGCACATGTGAAGATTATTCTTACAAAAGTTAAATAATCGTCTAGTAAACATAAATATCTCATATTATTTGATATCCACGCCTTCGTCTCATCATCATCGTCATCATATACATCACTTCTTTAAATCCTCCAACTCATCATCAACATCTTTAACATCTTCAGGTTGAGCAATTTGGTCGAACAGTTCCTGTGCACAGAAGTGATGGTTGATGTTAGTATGATGAGCTACTGGTTTCGATTTTTATCGCTTAATGATTAACGAAGAAGAAGAATCATCCATCCATTATTAGTTTTGTAAAACTAATAAGTAATTGATGAATTAATTTTTTTTCTAGTTTCTTCTACCATCCCCTGGCTACCATCTGGTCAACACGATCAGATACAAATTTGTTGAGCACGAGTGTTGTGACATCAACCCATAAAAAGCAAACATCATACCCACCATCGATTATAAAGTTTTCTATTCATAAAACGACCCAACTAAATCTTTATAATGGAAGTGCAAAGCTAACTGGGTGGTGGTGGTTGGGCGGTGGAATCGATAAAGAAGCAGTTCTTCAGGAGGGTGGTGGTGGTGGTTGGCCGGTGGTGAGGATGAAAGGTGTTGCCATTTGGACCTTTTGGTTTTTGGTTCTGTGATTGAAGGGGTTGTTTGGATGAAAAAGAGATGATGTTACAGAAGTGACGGTTGATGTAACATCATCTCTTTTGGTTTCAGGTTGTGGATTAAAGGTTGTTTGGGTGCTTGTAAAATTGGGAGAGAAAGACTACATTAAAATTCAGAAAACTCATCGGAAATAATGGTGTTCTTTTGAGGATCAAAAGTAGATCCAGAAGTAGTAGTAGAGGAGGGGTAAAAGGCTTTGACTGTTACTTTTATAAGAAAAAAAGTTGACTTTTTTGGTGGATTTCCTAACCATATGCGTTTAATTAACTTATAAAAAAACCGGTGCCAGCGTGGAAGATAACTGCCACGTGTCGGTAAAAATTTATGATATGGATGATATCAGAACAATATTTAAAAGTTCGTTGGTCTAGTAAGGACGAAATTTAGTTTGTTGGTCATGTCGGGACATTTTTGAAAGTTCGTGGGTATTTTTTGACTTTTACCCTATAAAAAAATACTCTAGTAATAGCAATGCTTCAATTTTTGCTCATAATTTGCACGCGTGAAAATATAAATATCATATAATTTTACACTTATGGTATAAAAAATACACTAGTAAGATAAAATCTTCATTCATTGCGCATAATTTGCACACGTGAAGATAATTCTTACAAAACTTAGATATTCGTCTAGTAAACATCAATATCTCATATTTTTTGACTTCTAAAATAAAAATATGCTAGTTAGAACAATGTTTTAAGCCTTGCTCATAATTTGCACGCATGAAGATAATTTTTTGAAACATAAATATTCGTGTATTAAATATCAATATCTTATAATTTTGCATTTCTAGTATAAAAAATACACCTGTAAGATAAAATATTCAATCCTTGCATATAATTTGCACATGTGAAGATACATTCTTACAAAATTTAAATAATCGTCTAGTAAACTTTAATATCTTATATTTTTGCACTTCTAGTATAAAAAATACGTTAGTAAGAGGCTAAGAGCAATGCTTCAATCCTTGCTCATAACTTGCACACGTGAAAATATCAATATCTGATATCTTATAATTGGCACTTATGGTATAAAAAATACACTTGTAAGATAAAATCTTCAATCCTTGCTTATAATTTGCACATATGAAGACAATTCTTACAAAACTTAGATATTCATCTAGTAAACATCAATATCTCATATTTTTTCACTTCAAAAATAAAAAATACGCTAGTTAGAGCAATGTTTCAAATCTTTGCTCATAATTTGCAAGGTCGTAGATAATTATAGGAAACTTAAATAATCGTGTATCAAATATCAATATCTTATAATTTTGCACTTCTAGTATAAAAAATACATTTGTAAGAGAAAATATTCAATCATTGCTTATAATTTGCACATGTGAAGATACATTCTTACAAAACATAAATAATCGTCTAATAAACATTAATATCTCATGTTTTTGCACTTCTAGTATAAAAAAATACGTTCTTAAGAGCAATGCTTCAATCTTTGCTCATAACTTGCACGTGTGAAAATATCAATATCTTATAATTTTGCACTTATGGTATAAAAAATATACTAGTAAGATAAATCTTCAATCCTTGCTCAAAATTGGCACATGTGAAGATAATTCGTTGAAAACTTTAATATTCCTCTAGTCAACATCAATATCTCATATTTTTTCACTTCTAAAATAAAAAAAAATATGCTAGTTAGAGCAGTGTTTCAATCCTTGCTCATAAATTGCACGCATGAAGATAATTTTATGAAACTTAAATAATCGTGTATTAAATATCAATATTTTATAATTTTGCACTTCTAGTATAAAAAATACACTTGTAAGATAAAATATTCAATCATTGCTCATAATTTGCACATGTGAACATACATTCTTACAAACTTAAATAATCGTCTAGTAAACATCAATATCTTATATTTTACACTTCTAGTATAAAAATTACGCTAGTAAGAGCAATGCTTCAATCCTTTCTCATAACTTGCACGCGTCACTACTACAAAATGGAGTTAAAGTGACACTCATAAAGTGTTGTATTATGTGTTTAAAATGTTGCATTATGCATAATGTGACACTTTATCAAGTGCTACGTTATGTAACGTTGCCTTAGGTATAAGTGACACTTTAATTGGAATGTGCAACATTTTTTAAATGTGTTGTCAATGTTTACCAAATGTGATATTTTAAGTGCAACACTTTTTACACTCAAAGACAACACTTTTTATACTTATTGTAACGCTTTCACACTCAATTGCAACACTTATTACATTAAATGCAACACTTTTCGTACCAAACTGCAACACTTTGTACATTAAAATGCAACAATTTTTTTACTTAAGTGCAACACTTTTCAAAATGAAATGCAACATTTTTCGTACAACCACAACACTTTTAGATTCAAGTGCAACACTTTCTCATTGTTACAGCTAATTTTGCAACACTTTATTATGTGAAACACAACACTGCTAGTTGTTTTCCATCATATAAGGTGACACTTTTATACATGATTAGTAACACTTTTGTTTCATACAATAAAATGCTAAATATTTATATCATACACATTCTTCAAACAGGTCTAATAATACATGAATAATTAACATTTGTTCAACCACAAATAATAAAATGCCATAGATAACATTGTTGTGTGCTTTGAAAAAATTGTCTAATGTAACATAACCAACATAAAACTTCTAGCGAACAAAACAAAAAGCAATCAAACTGCATGCAATCCTTGACATCTTGAGTGCATCTTTGCAAATCTCCAGCTTGAAGTGCTATAAAACGTTGTTGCCTGGTCTAAATGAAAATGATTGTTAGTTTACAGTCGTGATATATATCCAAATAGAAGACGACCAAAATCTAATAAATTACTTTGGATCCTAATAACTACTAATATAGCTTTACAATTCTTGCAGTCTCGCGTAACACAAGCTAAGGCCTTAGGTGTTGCGGTCTCAGATGTTGGTTTTGTACTAGTGATGTTCTTATTATCTTACACGTTCTTTTTTGTGCTTTTTAAATACTTGACTTTCGTGCCTGTTTTTATTATGTGCTTCCTCCTCACATATTATGAAGAAAGCATGTGTATATTGATATGGATATCTTGTTAGATTTTGTAAACAACATACCAGAAAGAAGACAATTCGTTCAGGAAGATATCCACCTAGATTATTCACCTGAAAGAAAAAGAAATTCTCTTGGTGAGTTGGTAAAACAAATGTTCACTCATTTTCCACACTACAAATGTATGCAACGAAAAAAATAGAAAAAAAATACACAATTAGATAACTTACTTGTATCTGCCCTCCTTGCCCACTAGCCATATCAATCACTTTGATATAAGAACCTTCATTCACCGGCTCATACATCTTGGAACAACAGTGGTAAAGATTTAGGCTTCATTCATAGTTCAGAAAAAGGAGGAAACGGTATAAGTATGTGCCAAAGGTAACTTAAAAGAAAGTATGGTTGAATAGATACTTTTTCATAATTACCGTGTTGCATTTTGAAGTCCAGATATCCAGCTCAAAATCAGCCCTGAAGATATATATATACACTTTAGTCCAACATATACATAAGTTTTTAGTAAATTAATATGATAGTTTTAGTGACCGATTTTACTCTTTCGCAAAATTAGGACTCTATTGGATTTTGAGCCGTATGTTTCTTTCAATAATATGCCGATCATTACATATTGTTTCCAAAAAGATAATCTGCATCCAAAATCATTGAACAAATCAGAAGTCAATATAACAATTTATAATTTGATATTCATATTCTTTCTCACTTTAAAACATTATAGTACAATAAAACAAATACAACTTGTAAATAGTTCCCGCCCTCCTTATCATATCAGCAACATACCTTGCATTTACCTTCAGCCATCTTCATAAGCATGTTCCTTCGATTGCTTATGTTGTTTGTGGCATCAAATATTCCTACCTGCATGAAACCGTAAACCTCTCTCAGCATCCTAACAGAGCATTCACTACATGTTAATTATATATCTTTTAATGGCTTCCGTACTAAAATTCTTTTTAGGTTATGCAAGTGGTTGTGTGTTTGCTTCTAATTCATTCACTCAAAGCTTCCATTGTAAAACCTCAAAATGTGAGAAAGAAAAGGTTGTTTGCTTCATTGGTCTTACTGAATTAGTAAAGTCAGAATGCTTACTGTGAATTCTGCATTCAGGTGATATATTTATATAAGTTTGTAACAGCTCCTCCATGTGCTATACAAGCTCTCCGTAAGTGAAGAGGTAAATTATTAATATCTTTTGTAGAAGCTAAGTTCCCAATAAAATCAGAAAGGACATCACCAAAATGTTGGGAAGGCTTTATAAAAGACATTAGCAAGTTAGACATCAGAATTTAAGAATGATGGTAGCTGACAAGTTAAGTTTCATGGAGATGGAGCAAAACAAAAACATCTGATTAGAGAGACAAATAAAGTACACACATCCCTTGCAAACTCAGTTGGAAAAATGTTAACAACTAACATATTACACCATTACCATCAACGTCTTTGTGTATGATTCACCAGCTGGGTCATATCTGGTAGCCAGAATAAGTTTTAATCATCAAGACTAGGTAACATATATATTTTATGATGAAAGAAGGGAACATGAGATGCAAATATTAAATTACTGAATCGAGGCTTCATAACTTAAATACATTGCTTCAAGAAAAGATAACCCAAATCAAACCCTTAAAAGCTTCCATATGATCACTAGTAGAGAAAGTTATGTTAAGGCGATGCAAACATGCATCTAACCCGAAGACTAGCAACAACATGAATAGAAACAGCTACCCAAGGATGAGCAACCCCACAAGAAGTAAACAAATATAGAATACTAGAGCATTTTTGAAGTGACATTAGTTCATTAATTAAGGTACTGGTTTATAAAATCAGATCCAAAATGTTGCACATTTTGAAATATTGTAGCAGCTCGGAGGCAATCTTAATTTTTTGCTAATGAGATTCGGGTTCTGTAGGATAAGTATATAATGAAAATGGCATCTGATGCACCAAATACATTTGTAAATATCATTAGAGGCTTGATTCAATCTTTCTTTGGGTTCTTGTCATAGGCTCTGTAAAGTTGGATGGTAGGTAAAGTTTTTCTACAGTTTGATCAATACATGGAACCATTGAAACTCACTGAACTAAATCCATTCAACAACCTAACTTTAAGGTATCAATGACAAAGGCCTGATTTTTATCAAAGCTAAACTAGAACAGAAATTGACTCAATGATCACTTGAACAATATGAACATCGTAGTTAGAAGAGCATAGTTATATCTAATAGGTATTTTCAGTAGCAGTTGCATATGCCATGATAACCGCAAGATATAAGATATACCATGTATAAGATGAGTTATCAACTCTTAATTGTACTTAAACCATCAATTATTTGCAAAATTCAAATTAGACAAAAAGTGATGACTCTTCAACCCAACCTGACTGACCCGTTTAGACTTGTGTTAGTAAGTAGCTGTTTTTTTACCTGAATCCATTATAATATAGATACCCAAATTACTAGACCCACCTAATTTTGGTTATGTCTGTTACCTGAACAAGAGCATATGGAAGTAATAAATACATCCCAGCAGCCCTTTCACGGTAAAAAAAATGTATTCTCAAGAGCAACAAGAGGATGCACGACATTCTGATTCAGTGCCCCAAAGAAGACCTGCATAGTGAAAAGTTCCTAAATTGCTTAGCAGATCCTCTAGTTTTGCTCTGGATGCATCAAACCACGGTCAAGTTAAGTTAGAATAAAACATAACAGAACACTGGTCTTTTAACGTAAACTTTTCAAAAATAACAATATAGTGTTAAAAACTTTACATCTTTTCACCCTTTCTGAAGAAAACAACACCAAGTATGGCAGTAGTGAGGACAGTGATGGCAAATCGAATGACATTATATTGTAGGTTTCTCCAGTAAGACCAATGTTGTTTCCACAAACAAGCTTTGAATTGTACAAGAAATGGTTGTGGATACTGGGTGAAATAGACAAGGTCCTTGGAACCACTTGAAGGAGTGCTAATCTCTCTTATAAGTTCTTGACTACGCCTGTAGAATTAATTCAGACCTTCAAAGATACTTCCTACCAGCACAAAAGCGAGATACTACGGTTTTCAGTTATACATAAATTTTTACTATCCGCGACCAGGAAACCACTCAACACTGCTAAACTATTCATAAACTTACGCATCACTACACTTTTAACCGATTTTAGTCAATAAGCTCCCTAAAAACTTTAACTAATATCAATCCAAATGCACACGTTCACGTAATCTAATATTTAACATC
>BQNB010099980.1:13910-24807 GCA_026074375.1 Tanacetum coccineum | reverse complement strand
TGTTGCTTTGGATTTATCTAAAGTAGCAAACCCTTTGCAAGCTAAAGGTTCAAGATCTATTCAGTAAGGGATCCAACAATATACCTCCTCTTCAATAGTGTCATATAGAAAGGCACTTTTAACATCCATCTGGTACACAAGAAAATTCATAAATGATGCATAGGCTAAAAATAACCTGATTGCTTCAATCCTAGCAACAGGAGCAAAAACCTCATCATAACAATGCCTTCTTCTTGGGTGTAACCTTGTGCAACCAGTCTTGCCTTGTTTCTAACTACAATTCCTCTCTCATCTTTCTTGTTTCTATACACCCACTTAGTTCCATAGCCCTCTTGCCTTTTAGAAGATCCACCAGAGTCCAAACCTTTTGAAGTTTAAATTGCAGAAGCTCCTCTTGCATTGCTTCTATCCAGCTTGGATCTGGCAAGGCTTGTATCACCTTTTTGGGTTCTATTTGTGAGAGAAAACAGGCAAATAAGTAGTTTTGATAATCTTTGTGATTTGTTCTCCTTTGCTTTTTGATGTAGCTCACCAAACCAAGTTCTTTAAGATTTTGTTATGACATCCTTCTTGTTAGTGGAGCTGAATGCAAATCTCTAATTATTTGGTCAATTGGATGATCTTTGTGAATTCTTGTTGTGGGAATAAAATCGACATTCATGGTTGTTTCCAAGTTGTTGAGGTTATCTTCTGCACCTACTTCTTCTCTATCATCATATGCATCATCAAATATACCAGTTGCTTCCAAAGATTGCATACTTGGATCATTAGGAATAGGACTAGCAGTATTAATATTTGAGCTACCAGTATTAATATTTTCACTGGCAGTATTAATACTTGGCCCAGCAGTATTAACATCTTGAGTGCTGCTATCAATCCTTTCTTGATCATCAGCATTATCAAAACCTTGTCCAACCGCACTAACAGATAGATTAATAGAAGAAAACCTGTTAATGTTGTTAGCATAACCTTCTTTCTATTGAACAAGCAAATTATATAATTCAGCTTTGAAATCTTGCACATGCTGGTCATCTTCTTTATTTGAAGCTCTTTCTTCCTTTTCTTGACCATTTATTTCACTTAAATCATCATCTCCTTTTCCTGGTACCTCATCATCATCCTTATTATCTGTGCTTTGAGAACTTGAAGATAATGGAGAATTAGAAAGCATGAGTGGTAGCAGTATGTATTCATGATCAAATGCTTTCTCCTGTCCAGCTTGCCCTGCATTAAAATTTGTCTCTATAACTGCATCACCATTAATTTGATTTCTTGTAATAACTGGATCATACTTCATAGATTTTTTCGGTGAATCAATATCAAAGAGCCATGCTGGACCATTCCCTACAACATTGGGTTTGTTTTCAAGAAAGTTTATGTGCAAATTCTCCTCTACCTTCCTAGTTCTAGTACTAAAAACCTTGCTATTTATAGAGTATCCAACCAAGAACCCCTCATTAGCCTTCCCATCAAATTTGCCTAGGGGATCTAAGGTATTAAGAATAGTCACATGACACCTAAAAGGTCTCATAAAGCTTATACTAGGTGGTCTACTAAGTAATAGTTCATAAGGTGTCTTGTTGTGAGGCTTGGTCACTAGAACCTTATTCTAAACATAACAAACAGTATTAACTGCTTCAGCCCAAAATGTAGTAGGTAATAATGAATCTGCTAGCATAGTCCTAGTTGCCTCTATTAGTGTCCTATTCTTTCTTTCAGTAACTCCATTTTGTTGTGGAGTTCTGGAAACACTAAAATCCCTCTTAATCCCTTTTATCCTACAGACATGATTCATGTCATTATTTTTAAACTCAGTTTCATTATCACATCTGATGATTTTAACCTTATGATTTATTTGGTTTTCTATGCTAGTTATAAAAGTTTTAAGGATCCCACTAGTCTCATCCTTAGTGGCCAAAAAGAAAACCCAACTAAACCTACTATAGTCATCAGTGACAACAGGGCAATATATCTTATGATTGATACACCTTACAAATGTTAGCCCAAATAAGTCCATATGCAACATTCGTAAGAGATGGCTGATAGAGCTTACAAGCTTGGTCTTAGAAGAGGTTTTGTGTTGCTTTCCCTTTTGACAAGCAACACAAGAATGGTCATTTTCAAAAAGCTTTAAAGGCAAGCCTCTAACAAGGATTCCCCTTACAAGTTTGTTCATAGTTTTAAAGTTTATATGACCAAGCCTCCTATGCTATAAATTAGACTCATCTATTGTAGCCTTTGCAAATAAACAAGTCAAACCTCCTGAAGGAATAACATTATTTAGATCAAAACTGTACATGTTGTTCTGTCTGGGAACTTTAAGCAAGACTTGACTTTCATCAAGTAGCTGAAAGTTAAGAGATAGAACAAGACATTTAGTCTTAGTGAAAAGAACACTATTTTTCTTGTCACATATTTGTAAGACAGAGAAAAGATTAAACTTAAGTTCCTTTACAAAGTATACATCTTCAAAGTCTAATTTCCCAGTCCTAATTTTACCTTTTCTAGTAATTTTACCTCCTTTAGGACTTCCTGCAAATGCAACAAATCCACCATCAACCTCTTGATAATCTATAAGGAAGGACTTATTTCCTGTCATATGCCTGGAGCATCCACTGTTAAAAATCCCTTGATCCTGTAAAGTATATTGTGGATTACCCTGCATTCAAAATAAGAGAATTAGTTTCTCTTCGGGACCCAAGCCATTACTGACTTGAGTCTGCCTTGTAGATCAACATAGTCAAATCTTTTAAGCATGTATGATCCACTGTCTTTGGAGGTATGGTCAATAACATTTCCTGTTGGTCTCTAAATCCAGCATGCTGAGGACTTAACAGCATTTTCCCCATTTCCTACAGCAGCATTAACTACTGCTTTTGACCCAGCAGTAGTTACATTGTTAACTCTAGTAGTTTTAACTTTTTCATTAAGATTATTGGTTTTTGCTGCTGATTTTTGGTTAAAATCCCTTCTTACTGGTGAATGTACTTTAAAATAAGAATATGTTTTGGGTAATGCATCATTCACTTTTGATTTAGGGGCAGCCGTATTAACAGGCCTGGCAGTACTAATTCCGAACGGGTGAGGTCAATCCCAAATAGATTTATCTATAAATCCCACTCGCCAGCTTCCAAACCAGAATAAACAGTTCATGATTTCATGGGCATAGTGATTACCTACTTAGGCAAACACGTAATCAAGATAAAATGAACACTTGCGCCCAATTTGTAAACATAAATAATGTTTTCTCACCCCCAAAACTTGTAATTTAATAAAGTAAAACATTGGGAGGCTATGAACTCACCTTGAGTGAGTAAACTGATAACAAAATATCCCAAGTAAAAACGCGTCACGCTAACGCTCGAATGCAACCTAGTTAATATAGGTCGAATCAGTATTCAAGTATGTTGTTTAACAACAACTGTATATTAAACCTATAAATAAGTACATCGTACTATCGTTCGGTGCTAAATCAATAATGAAGAGGTTCATGACATGACGTACTAGGAGTTTAGGACACATTAAATCGAAACCAACAAAAACTCTTCAATACGCCATCCGAAGAAGCCTCATTCTGAACTTCCCTATTAATAAAGCAGTTCTTTCTATAACTAATCACACACACTGCCACACACACATATATAATATATATATATATATATATATATAACTAAATTATATATATATATATATATATATATATATATATATATATATATATAGGCTATAGCACCATCTATTTGTTTAAGTGAACTCGTAATTTCTAAAGTAAAAAACGTTTATAATTACCCTATAAGTAAAATTGACATAACTTTGTTGTTTAAAGCCTGTTTCTTGCGTTTCTTCTTCTTCTATTCTTTCCTTTCTCCACGACCAGTGAGGCTAATTTCGTATTAAGACGATGATCCATAGAAAAGCAAATTTTTAGGTTTTTGAGATCTGGTGATGAATAGTATTGTTACTGTTTCATAGATAAAAATAGCTATATAATCGTTTTTTAAATACTTTAAATTAACGTAAAACACGTTTTTTTGTGGGGTCGGTAATCTTATTCGTTATAGCTCCGTTTTTATTTTTTTATTAAAATTAAATAGCGATTCTTTCGAACACGTTCTCGTGAATTAGAAAGTTTATCATATTTATTGAATGTTTATAAAGATAAGTTTCTGTCATAAATAGTACTTTCCTAAAAAAATGTGTTTATATAAAAGTATAACTATCCCGTAAACTTGGTAAATGGCTGATCTTCTCGTTATTTAATCGGTTTCTCTTCTCTCGATTCTTTATGACCCCTCGACCTTGTGACATGTAGTATGATTAATAAAATCAATAAAAACAATATTATGTAAATTTCGAATTACAACAAACAGCAGGGTTGAGATCGTATGTGCCTAAGATAATATATTCCAAAATGTGTTTTTAAAAAAAAACTTGTTTTTTAGGGACTTTTTTTTAGCTTTACCTCATTGTTACAAACCCATTTTATAGAACCCTTAATATCTTTTTAGTCCTTACATATATTATGGTCCCTTATGTCATATTTTGTTTATGTTATCCAAGTGAACAAGATTAACATGTTATTTTTAAACCCTTTTTACTGGTAACCCAAAGTTGAATTTTAGAAAACCACTAATTTGCACTTAAACATGTTAATACCAACCCACATGTTAAAACAACTTATACACCCTTTTAACATCATATTAGTATCCATATGGCATGTAAATAAGATTCACAAAAAAAACATTGACAATAAGTAAAAATTCATTTTTAACAATATTCAAGATTACCCTCATATGGATATTTAACTTAAGTAAATCATATGAACACAATAAAATCTTAATTATGAGTAGATTTAAAGCTTTTGATATAACCTTTTGTGGATGATTAGAGATAATGAATAACCAATCACAACCCATTTGATTAAAAACCTCTTGGCTTGAAAAATTAGTATGAAACCCTAATTATATTTACCAAAAACCTAATACTTAGCAATATCTTGTATAAAACCCTTTCAAAGCTTAACCAACCCTTCAATTCTTCTTAGAATACCTTAAGTATGATATGTAAACACTAATATGGTGAAAGAAAATCAAAGTGTGGATTTGTTTGTGTGGCTTAATTGAGCCGTGACCTTAAGGAGAGACAAAGAAAGAGTTTTGGTGATTTTTGTTAAGTGTTTATGAAAGTAAGAGTGCATGCATGCTATTTATAGTGAAAATATCTAACTGACCTAACCATGGTCACTTTCTAACCCTTGCACAAGGTTAATTAGTCATGAGGTTCAATGGTGTAAGAGTGGTTCCCTATGATCTTTGTAATAACAGATATTTATGAGGGCAATTTGATAATTCCTTTGTCTACTGGAAAATTTCAGCCACATATACATATATGGTTATGGTTATTAGATTATTTGTGTATTAGGTATATATTGGTTATTTTTCGTTTAAGCGTAGTTAGGTTTTTGGTGCTTCTGATAATGCCGGAAACGCATTTTAAAACTCGCGAAACTTAAGCATTTTAACGTAGCCAATAAAAATAAATGAACAAAGTTATAATTTATCATTATAATAATCATATAATAATTCTTCTTTATGTAAACATTTAAATCGTTAAATAAATGCCTGTTAACATTAAATGGTCATTTTTAGTTTTTAACGTGATTAAACTTAACGTTTTACGGTTTAAAGAGAAAACCGTAAAACCCCTAAAAAATAAATTTGGGAATTACATACAGTCCATATAATGACCTAAAACATAAGGTGTTATAGTCTTCCCCCGTTAAATGAGCCTTGTCCTCAAGGCTTATCACACAGCACTTGACGACGTGCCATCTTAGAAAGAGGTGTAATATTTTCTATCCTAAATTGATCTTCACGATCCCATTAAACTCAGACACGCCAAGAGTTCCTCGAACCTTGACAATTGGAGACGCTGTCTGCTCGCCACAATTGATTGACTTCGCAATCCATGGACCTCCATAGGCTCCTTTAAAAAATGAAGCTTGTCATTCACTTTAGAGTCCTTCCAACGGAACGACTAATGGATCGTCAGAATAACATTTCTCAAGTGGAACATGAAAACGTATTTGACGCCTGCTCAGCTCTTGAGATGAAGCTCAAGCTTGTAAGCAAACGGCTCCAACCTTTTTCAAAACACTTTGAAAGGTCTGACATATCTACTAGGGTTTAACCTCCCCCCTTTGCCAAGAATGTACGACCCTACCCCTTTCCCAAGGTGAAACCCTTCAACATAACTTTTATCTCCAACTTGAAACTCCATCGTTTACGCTTTAAATAGTCAGCGAAGCTCATTTGTCGATCGTCGAGCTCGTTTTGAATCCTTTGTTTAGATCCTGATGATTCCCTTCTCCGTTTTTCTTACTGGCACAATTCTGGAATTCTGGACCAGGAGTTGAACTTGTCCAAAACCTCGACCCAAGCAATACGGGTGAACGACAACTTTTTACCATAAACGTGCTTCAACCGGATGCAGCCTTAATGCTAGCAATGATAACTGTTATTTGTATGAAAACTCGACTAATGGCAAATGTTTAAACCCAACCAATTCCAAAGTCGATTACGCAAGCACTTAGCATATCCTCGATAGGTATGGATGGTTCTCTCACTTGTCTGTCTTTGCAGATGATATGAAGTACTCATATATCTAAAAAACTTGTACCCAAAGCCTCAGAAGTTACCCTTTCCAGAAAATTTGATGCGAACCGAGGGTCACGATCACAGATAATTGAAACAGGTATTCCAATGCCTATCTGAACTACCTCCTTTAGGTACATTCTTGCCAGTTTATCCATAGGAATCCGTTTCCCTCATTGGCAATAAACAATGGTCAGACTTTGTAAGTCGGGTGGTTGTCAATGATCACACCAAATTAGTGCCATAACCTTGTGATGGCTTAGGAAGCTATCTGTACAAAATCCATCGTTATGTTTGTCCCACTTCCATTGAAGGTATCTCGGGTTGCACTAACAAACCCAATGGTTATCTTCTCTGATGTTTCGCCTTGACCTTAGCACAGTCTAACACTTGCTAAACATAGGTGGGGCGATGTTAGCTTTCATATTGGGGCCACCAATAAAGTTTTCTTATATCCCCCCCCTGGTACACACTTGTCAGAACCCGGATGAATAGAGTATTTAGATTTGTGGGACTCGTGTATGATCACAGTCCTTAAGTCGCCATAACATGGTAACCAACTCCTGCCATTTAAGCACATAGTTCCATCTATACGTGGTTCCAACTTTTCTGTTCTAAGTTTCTCTGGATCCTTTGAATTCTCAACCAACATACCCCCAACATCCTCCTTCTTGATGTTTTCCGGCTTTCGTGCTTCGGTCTGAGCTCTCAAGATTTGTTTAGGAAGATCCAAGCCAATAGTCATCACTAAGGCCTAAACCCTTAGTGGTTTCTCAATCCTTCCTGCTCAGACATCAGCAACAACATTCCCCGCCATCCCTGGGTGATAACGAATTTCACAATCGTAATCACTCAGCAACTCTAACCAGCGACGTTGCCTCATATTTAATTCCTTCTAATCAAGAATGTGTTGTAAACTTTTATGATCAGTGAACATCGTACATTTGGTTCTGTACAAATAGTGCCTCCAAATCTTGAGAGCGAACACTACTGCTCCAAGTTCCAAATCATGAGTCGTATAGTTCTTCTCATAAATTTTTAACTGGCGTGATGCATAAGAAATCACCTTTTCTCTTTGCATCAACACAGCGCCCAAACCCTTCTTTGAAGCATCCAAATAATGCGATAAATATTTTGCTTCCCCCTCAGGCAAGGCCAGGATTGGTGCAGACTGCACAGCTTCTGTTTTCAACAGAGTTGAAAAGCTACTTCTTGTTTAATTTGCCCTCGCAATCAAACTTGACAAACCATTTCCGGGTTAGTTTGGTCATTGTCTTGGCGATTATTGAAAACCCTACGATTGAAATCTCTTCTATAATAGTCGGCAAGGAGTGCCCAAAAAATAGTAGCGAATCTCTCCGTTGGAGTTTTAGGAGACCCGCCCAAACTTTTGAATGAGATTCAATCTTGGCTGGTCCAAATGAGAATAAACCTTTGACGTCAATCACGTGACCGAGGAATTGTACCCTAGAAATCCAGAATTCACACTTGTATAACTTTGCGTACATTCTTCCACTTAAGCAATACAAGATCTGCCTAAGGTTTCTTCATGTTGTCCCTACATACTTTTTGGAGTAGATCAAAATGTCATGATGAAGAAATTACAAACTTGTCCAGATACGGTTTTACGCACACCCCCTGGTTCATAAGGTGAGACCATGAACACGGCCGGGTGGCCATTGAGTCCAAACCAAAAAGACATGACTTGGAATTCATAGTGACCTATCAGTCCTGAATGCAGTCTTGGAATGTCTTTCTTCTCGAACCCTCAACTGTGATTAACCCTGACCTCATGATCGAATCTTTGATAAATACTCGACCCATGCAGCTAGGTCGAAAATAGTGACACTGATCCTTGGGAGTGGGTAACGGTTCTTTCAACCCTGCAGTATGTTCAATTCCATTTAATCGATGCACAACTGAAAGACCCATCATTCTTCTTTACAAACAGAACCTCAAACCATACCAGAGCTACCCATGGTGAGAACTTGGTCCTTT
The DNA here is from genome assembly GCA_026074375.1 of Tanacetum coccineum. Classification (NCBI taxonomy): domain Eukaryota; kingdom Viridiplantae; phylum Streptophyta; class Magnoliopsida; order Asterales; family Asteraceae; genus Tanacetum; species Tanacetum coccineum. The sequence continues at coordinate 16,156 of BQNB010099980.1, read as the reverse complement.
AGAAGCTTTAATCCATAAGTTCTTGTAGTTGCTACCGCTAGTTCCTTCCATTTCCGGAATGTTGCTAGCTATATGTGGCCCGTGCTACAAGGTGTATGCAGCCCCGGGTACCAAATCGATTCTAAACTCCACTTGTCCGGGTGGGTGGTATACCCCGTCAAGTCCTCAGGAAAGACTTCAAGTAAATGTCCCTTGAAACAACTGACCAACATCTTCAAATCGTTTCTCTCCCTTTGACTTATCTTCGTCTTTGGTTTGTCGGTGGATATTAATTAATAATACGTGACATCCTATCGTTAAATACTCTTGAGCCTTAGCACCATATAAGATGTTTAATCGGGTCCCTGTTATTGCAGGCATCCGTCACCACCGAACGATTAAAATTTCCATCTCCAAAAGGAATACAAACGATCTTATCCTTTTTTGTCATTCTTTTTCTTCCGCCACAGACAATAACTGGCATGTACTTTCCAACCATATCCATACCAATTATCACGTCAAAACTACCTAGTTTCTAACGGGTATAAGTTTATGTTGAAAGGATGATTTAAGAGGTTTAAAAACGTACAAACCCCGTATAATATAATTAACCCCATTATTCCCTCCCCGTTCGGCTCTATTCGACATTATAATCAGATCAAATGCAGTAGGAGAGATAACGAATTATCGAGAGCTAAATTGCAAGTAGTATACAAAACACCTAACGCACCGGTATCAAATAAAATAGATGCATATCGGTTGTTTAGGAGAAACGTACCCGTGACGACATTGTTGATCCGGTTTGCCCCTAAGCATTAAACCCATGGCATACACTTTGGCCTAAGCCTTGTGCATGTCCATCCTGATACCCCGTTGTTGTTATTCTCCAATTTGGGAATCCTTCTTGAAATGCCCCTGAGCACCACATTTAAAACAAGCCCTCTGATTAGCCCCAGTGTTGACATTTGGGGGACTCCTGCAGTCATGACCTAAATGACCAAATCGGTTGCACTTGCTGCATTTGGACACAATGACCCCAACATGGTGATAGTTTACGATTTGGAACACAGAGGTCTAGGCCCCCCGTAAGGTCCGCTGTTCATCATTTCCTGTGGCCATAAGCTCTTCCAGTGTTTTGTCTCTTGTTTGGGTTGTTGAATCTGTGTTTGTTTTCCTAGATTTGTCAACAGACTTTTCTTTTAATTGTCAGCCTGACGTTCAACCCAAGTTTGATCTTTTTATCACATAGTTCAGTTGGCGAACCAATGACCTGCATAGTTTTTATGGCTTAGTCGCCCGCCATCTACACTCCATGGATCGTATCGGGCAAAGCCCACCGACATATTTCTCATACTTGGTTCTATTTCTTCATGAAACATCCCGATCGCACATTAGTGCCAGTTTCTTTGGAAAACGTGTGCTATAGGCTACCACAATCGTTAACCCTTTTACTTTCAAATTCACATTTCTGAACTATCCCATTTCTGTAATTTATGTTGGCCCCTTGGCAGTATTTGTCTTCATCATCTATTTCCAAATGTCCTCCATGGCATTGCATGGGAAAGGCTTCAGTAAGTATGGTCTAAACAAGGGAGATCCACCCATGTAAGAGCATTTCCTTGCAGGGTACCACGTAGCAAATTTCAACCTGGCATGCTACTGTACAGTTGCTTATCTGTAAACAGACTCTATCTTCAAACCACTTAGTGAGTCCAACAACTCCTTCTTGGCCCTCGAAGTTCAAGTTTTGGCATTTAAGAAGTCTGGTTATGCATTCACTAAGAGCAACTTGCACAGCCTTCCTGGCACCCCCGTTCATGAAGTATGGTTAATCATCGCTATTTCTGATGCATTACTTACGTGCTGCCTGAGCAGCAGCAACGCCTTCGATTCATCAATGCCTTGAATATGGGCCGTGTGGTAACAAGATGTAGATGTATAGTGTCTGAGACAGGTGTTGGTGTGCAACTGTGTTTAAAACCTTGTGGTGCCTTCCTCTTTGGTGCCATTTTCTTTAATTCAAAAAGAAAACATAATACTCGTTAGATTTCATAAAATCATAACTATGACATAACATATACATATTTAAATAAAACAAGATCACATCACACAGTGAAATGTACAACTATGTTATCCCAAAAGCTTAATCCATACACAACATAATAAGCTACACCAATAAGCAAACAGAGATAGAAAAGAGATAAGGAAAGTGAAAGATTATTAGAGAGAAATAAAGAGGTGGAAGATTACACACACACACAAACTAT
>BQNB010099979.1:0-24808 GCA_026074375.1 Tanacetum coccineum | reverse complement strand
GAAAAAAACAAACTACTGAGATCGAAAAATTAAACCCGCACTAAATACACAAAAAAAAAAAATTAATGTCCCGCAACAACAAACGAAAAATTAACGCCCCGCAGCAACGCGCGGATAATCATGCTTGTTTATCAAATGATCAAATGAGGTATACCAACACATATATATGTTTATATTGCAGGTTGGTGGATAGTATACAAGTGTTTCCCAGTTCAAAGAGTGCCTAACCTACTATGCTTTGGCAAATGGTTTCTCTCTGTGGCATGAAAGGAGTGGAGAAGTTAGGGTGGTAGCAAAGTGTGGATAGAGACCACCTAGGGTGTCTGATCCCAAGAAAGGTAAACAAAGAAAGCAGACCAAGTACCCTTGTGCTAGTAGTGATGACTTGCTTAAATGTCCTTGAAGATGTTATGCTAGGTGGATGACTGATGAAGAAAAAATTCAATGCATATCCTTAGTAGATAAACATACATGTGTTAGAATTTTCAACTTTGGTGCATTGATCAACTATAAGTGGATTGCAAAAATCTTTGGTGATAAGATTAGGGCTAACCTAAATATCAGGTTGTGTGATATAACTGATTTAGTGATGAAAAAGTATAAGTGTAAGGTCAGTCTCAATCAATGTACAAATGCTAATAAGTATGCATTGACAGAGTATGAAAAGAGCATTAGTGAACATTATTCTATGCTTAGATCTTATGGAAAAGCTATTTTAGATTCCAATCCTGAGTCCATTGTAAAGTTTGGAGTGACTATGAATCCTGATGGCAAAACTTACTTTAATAGGTTTTATGTGTGTTTTGCTGGACTAACAGATGGATGGAAGGCAGGTTGTAGGAAAATAATTGCTTTAGATGGTTGTTTTCTTAAAAGTCTTAATCAAGGTGAAATACTTATAGCAATTGGAAGGGATGGGAATAACCACATTTATCCAGTGGCTTGAGCAGTGGTAAATGTTCTGGGCAGCATCTAAAACCTCATACCCTCAGCTTTTCAACAAGATTATAGATAAGATAAAGAGTGCTAACCTAAATGCACATAAGTATCTTATGGATAAGAATCCAAAAACTTGGTCAAGAGCCATTTTTAAGGTTGACATAGGTTGTGAAGCAATAAAGAATGGTTTTAGTGAGTGCTTTAATAGTGTGATTGTTAATGTTAGACATAAGACACTCTTAACTATGCTGGAAGCATTAGAGTGATTGTGCTTGAAAGGGTGAACAAAATGAGAGAAATTAGTAGGAAATGGAACAACAAAGGTATTTTCCCATTTAATGTTGTTAGTTTTATATAACTTGTTTAGATTCACACTAATAACCAATCATTACAAGTTTTGGCATGTAATACTTGCTGGTGAGAATCTTTATGAGGTGAGATCAGGGAGTGAAGGATTCATAGTCGATGAAGGTAAGAGGACATGTAGTTGCAGGATGTGGCAGTTATGAGGACTACCTTGTATTCATGCCACAAAGGTAATATTCTTGATAAATAGGGTACCTAAGAGTTATGTCCCAGCTTGGTTTGAAACAAACATGTATTTTGTGGCTTACCACAACTATGTTAAACCAGTCCTTGGTATGAATTTCTGACCTGATCAGAGCATGTACTCCATTGTCTTGCCACTAAAACCTAGAAAAATGCCTGGTAGGCCTAGAAAGAAAAGAATCAGAGATATAGGTGAGGGTGCTAGTTCAACTAGAGTCTCTAAGGTAGGTTCATAAGGAAGTTGTTCAAACTGCAAAAAACCTAGACATAACAAATCAAGTTGCAAGGAACCTGTAGTTGAACAAACACCAAAACCCAAAGGAGTGGTAGGTAGGCCTAGAAAGAAGCAACCAGTCGATGATTTTAAGGATGTTGATGTTGTTCAGAGAGGTCCAGTGAGGGATGAAGGTGCTAGTGGGACTAGAGGAGGTGCTATAGGGTCTAGAGGTAGAGGAGGTGCTGTTGGGTCAAGAGGTGGTGCTAGTGGGTCAATAGGTAGAGGAGCTGGTGGGTCTAGAGGTAGAGGTGTTGGTGGGTCAAAAAGGAAACTTGTGTCAACTGTTGGAACATAAAAAAGATAAGGTAAGAAAAAGGTTGGGAATTCTGGATTTGCTAAATGGTTTGGATTTCAAGATAAACCATAGCAGACTCAAGCTGAAGCACAAATTGCAAAAAAAATAAAAGATGATCTCTCGAGCAGAATCAAGCTGAACCACACAGACTCATATGAATGAGCAGACACTAATTGAAGACCAAGTAGTGCAGATGAGATCAAGCTGAGATAGACCTGACTCAACTGGAGCAAACCCAAGAACCAACTCAGGACCAAGTGCATCCACAAGAAAAACCACATCAAGTTGGATGCCAAGTGCAAGAATCCTCCAAAGAAAGTTGAGAAAACAAGGCAGTAGTCAAAACACTGTCTTGAATCTTGACTGATGTTGAAACAGTTGTTAATATGCCCATTTTGTACATGTGAAGGCATAGGTTGGTAAAAATTAATGTGTTTGGTTCTATAATATTCCAAACAAAAATCATAACAAACACTCATTAGTACCAGGTCGGTACTACATAAGTAAAAAAAAACCTTGAAAGCTAACAGTTTATGAATGAATCATCAACAAAATAGCCTATTTTGTACATCATATGGGCACTAATTGATGGTCATTCATAAACATTTATGATCAATAAAATGTTCAGGCACTAAAATTTCTTTTGTTATTATCATTGTTGAAAATCAATTAACTTTGTAGTATTAAAGGGTGAAAATGTAAATAAATAAAGTGTAGGGATATATAATAAAGTGTGTAAGTTGTTAACACTTAAAAGGGTTAAAGGGTGAAAATGTCAAAAGTTAAAAGTTTAGGGGCAAGATTTAACATTGGCTAAAAGAGAAAAACGGGAAAAATAGGTTAATAAGGTGTCACGTCAAATTACCCCCTAACCATGGCTATAATAGAAAGATTAGCATATTCATTGCACACAAAAGAATAATTAAAAGTTAAATACGTACAAAAGGAAAAGGGGGATACTTCGATGCATTTTTAGACCATTAGCCCATTTTAAAATTCGGGTCTTAACTTTTTTTTGTCTTCTTTTTATGGATAAAAGGAGTGAAACATAAACCATTTGAAGAATTTTCTTGCCTTTTTATATTAACCAAATTACTAAAGTGAGCTATAACACAAATGTGTTTACCAAAATGAACCAAAATATCATTATTTACAAAACAGACCAATGAGCACTTTTAAACCATGCACGTCTCACTTTGCCTTTCGCCTTGCTCTCCCTCTCACAATAATAAGGGGAAGCATTAACTTATTTACTATAAATTTTTTGATCTACTACACTGCAACAAGTGTGCTTTTATTTTAGGTCAACTTCATATATGTCGTTAGAACATTCACTATTTAACATGCAAAAGAAGTATATTTGTGTTTAACATCTAGATATTACAAAATGTGACTTACAACCTTACAAGTTTATAAGCATTGTTTTGAAAACATTGCACCTAGTTGCGCAAGCAATAAAATCACAAACGAAGGGAGAACTTGATGATTTAAAGTGCTCTTTAACTTTTTTCTTCTTCCACCATTTACTATCTATGGCATCCATACATAATTGTGTTTCCGTTATTTAGAGTGACCCTTAACATTCTTTTTGTCTTTATATGAGACGCGCATAAAAGAAGGGATAATTTGGTGATTTAAAGTGCTCATCAACTTGTCTTTATATGAGAAGCACACAAAGAATGGAGCACTTGGTGTTTTAGAGTGCTCCTTAATATTTTATATGAAAAATAATGTTGGATTTTTTAGCTTTATGTGAGGCGCACAAGAGAATTCGAGAGCACTTGGTAGTTTAGAGTGTTCCCGTTTGTCTTTATATGAGGCTCAACAAGAGAAGATGACTGATTGGATTTTTTTGTTTTGTCTTATTTGAGGTGCACAAGAGAACTCAGTGTTAGACGAGTCATTAGCTCAAGCCCACACCAATTGTGGGCTTGTGATCCATTAGATTTAGGGTTTTGATTGCGTTGCTTATTGTCAAAGCTATGTATTTAGTCTAGATACATATGTTATCTTATATGTAAGACATTCGATCAATAAGCAACCTAATCAAAATCCTAAGCCTAATGGACCACAAGCCCACAATTGGGCTTAGGCTAATGACTCGTCTAACAGTCAGGACCACTTTGTCTTCTATAGTGCTCTGAACATTTAGTTTTGTACTTTGTCTTATTTGAGGCATACAAGAAAAGTCGAGAGCACTTGGTTATTTAAAATGCCCTTACCATTTTATATGAAAAACTCAAGCGCACTTTAACAAAATCTATAAATGCGCCTGCAAAAATTAGCGTAGATCTTGCCGCATATCTCATATCTAACAATTAGTTGAACCAAACTTCACTTTTGTAATTTTTTATGCTTCGACTGTTTTGGTAATATGATACCCCTTTTATATTTACTGTCAACAACAATAATACCATAAAGTCGTAAACAGTGTACTACTCCGTACTACTTTAGTCGAGAGTAAAAACTAAAAAGACCGTTTTCAAAAATACTTTCCGTGGAAGAACCAAACGGATTAAACATGCACCAGGGACAAATTCGTAAATTCATCTCATAAGAAACACAAACCCTAGTAATAACCCGGCCCGAACTCCTCTTCTTAAAAACACAAACAACAAACAAGAAAACATTTACAACACCTTAAAAAACACACAAAAAACAGAGAGACAAGAACACAAACACAAACACAGAAACGATGAAGATAGAAGAAGTCCAGTCGACAACTAAAAAACAAAGGATCGCTACTCATACTCATATCAAAGGCCTTGGTCTTGAGGTCTTCTTTTTTTCCCTCTTTTTTTTATAAATTATTAAATAATTAGGGTTTAGGGTTTATCATTTTATATTTATACAATAGTTTCAGATACTATGTTCTAAATATATTGGCTTTAGGGTTTCCAATGGGACTGCTAATTAAGTGCTTAAAAATAAGCACTTTGCTAAGTGGGTGTTTGCCTAACATTAATTCATGGGCTTATGAGCTAATTAACTTGGGCTTATAGCTTAGTTGTGTTGATACGCTCAAGTTGGTAAGCTCATAAGTCATAAGCCATATAAGTTAAAGCTTATTGGTTTTTCAATTTTTACATAAGCCCATAAAATAAGCTTAGACAAACACCCTGAAATAGTGTTTGGGTACGCTTATTTTGTAAAAAGAGAAGTTTTTGCTCAAATTCCTTTATAAAAGGTTTAAGGTCACATATAAAAGTCAAAAACAATAATGTTAGTTTTATCTCAAAAATAAGCTTCTATTTATCTGCTTATAAAAAAACTGCTTATTTTACCTGCTTCTGTTTCCCTATGTTGGAAAAATCATTATTTTTTGTTTAGGGGTTATCAGTGATGTATCATATCGTGTATGGGATTGTTCTTTTATGTTTTTGGGCTTTAGTTCATGTGATAGATTTGAATTTACTTGATATTGTACAAATTCTGATATGGGTGGTGATGGTTATGTTTAGGCTACTGGAAAAGCGATACCGTTGGCTGCTGGATTTGTGGGACAGGTGGCAGCAAGAGAGGCTGGTGGTCTTGTGGTTGATATGATTCGACAGAAGAAGATGGCGGGACGGGCGCTATTGTTTGCTGGTCCTCCTGGTACCGGTAAAACCGCACTTGCTCTTGGTATCTCCCAAGAGCTTGGTACTAAGGTATGTCATTTATATACAAGATAAAGATGATATACAATGAGATTCTTCCTGTGTCATTCATGGTCTATATTGTTATCTTTAGGTTCCATTTTGTCCAATGGTTGGATCAGAAGTCTACTCTTCAGAGGTAAAGAAAACCGAGGTTTTAATGGAGAATTTCAGAAGGGCAATTGGTTTACGTATTAAGGAAAATAAGGAGGTTTATGAAGGAGAAGTAAGTTGCTTTACCTTGATATATGATTCGTGGTTAAATGCTTAATGTTGTAGCGTTTTTGATTTGTTGGGTAACAATTGGTATTAGGTGACTGAACTATCTCCAGAGGAAACCGAAAGTGTGACTGGTGGATATGGAAAAGCGATTAGTCATGTTATTATTGGAATGAAAACTGTTAAAGGAACAAAGCAGTTGAAGCTGGACCCAACTATTTATGATGCCTTGATTAAGGAAAAGGTAGCTGTTGGTGATGTTATATATATAGAAGCAAATAGTGGTGCGGTGAAAAGGGTAGGTAGGAGTGATGCATTTGCTACAGAATTTGATCTCGAGGCTGAAGAGTATGTTCCTCTTCCTAAAGGAGAGGTTCACAAGAAGAAAGAGATTGTTCAGGTATGTTTCCAGAATCTTCAAGACATTCTATATGTTTATGTATGAATGTTTGATTTACGGGTTAAAACGTTTTTCTAATCAGGATGTTACACTTCATGATCTTGATGCTGCAAATGCACGGCCTCAAGGTGGACAAGACATATTGTCACTAATGGGTCAAATGATGAAGCCTAGAAAAACTGAAATCACTGATAAATTGCGACAAGAAATCAATAAGGTATTCATACTTGTTTACGAACTTTGTCATTTAGTTAATCAGTTTCAAATGGATGACTAATGATTCTTCAATGTATCCTGATTTTAGGTCGTTAATCGTTATATTGATGAAGGGGTAGCAGAGCTTGTCCCTGGTGTCCTATTTATTGATGAGGTACTTCTCACTTCATCCCTTTATTATGCATTTGTTGTAACAGACGGTTTATGAGTGTATAGTTAACTTAACTTGTTCTGCAGGTACATATGCTGGATATGGAGTGTTTCTCATACTTGAATCGTGCTTTGGAAAGCTCACTATCTCCTATTGTAATCTTTGCCACCAACAGAGGGATATGCACTGTTAGGTAAATTTTTCCTCTTAGGCAACTTTTAATTGTTATCAGTGACCCTTATTTATGGTATTTGACTGATAGAATACGCATCAAACACTTTAAAAAGTATGTGTGCAGCCAAACTTTGGATATTTTCTTGAGACATGAAGAGTTTTTTTTTTGTAAAATACAATTTACACTACCGAGATTCTATTAAAAGTCTGGATAATTTTATGTTTGGGTGATAAAAAGATTTAATCTTTGCTGTTATTTTGTGGATATGCATATCTCATTTCTGTAATTTAAGAGTTAATTTTGGCAAAGAAATCCCTAATGACTTGAAACTTGGTTTGCAGAGGAACTGATATGTCGAGTCCTCATGGCATACCTGTGGATCTTTTAGACAGACTGGTGATTATACGAACTGAAACATATGGTCCTGCTGAGATGATTCAGGTATATAAACCAGTTGCTATAACGGGATTCATTTATTAAAGTTGTACAATTTCACTTGTTATAAAAAAAATCTAATTTTTGCCGGGATTGTCTGTAAAGACATTCTAAGGTTTTTAAGTTTGGATTAAATATCTGAATGGGTTGCTTAATGTGCTGGTCAGATATTGGCTATCAGGGCACAAGTGGAGGAACTATCTATAGATGAAGAAAGTTTGGCTTACCTTGGGGAGATCGGACAACAAGCATCATTGAGGTTTGTCTTTTATCATTCTAAGGATTCGTGGGTTTTCTTACCTTAGTAAGATTAACGGCTCAAACTAATAGAAAATCTCCTCCTGCAGGCATGCAGTACAGCTCTTAACGCCTGGAAGCGTTGTGGCAAAGATGAATGGTCGTGAGACTATCTGCAAGGTACTATTCTTTTTTTTTCTCTTGGTGTATTATATCTCAAAGTTGGCTCGTTAAGGGGTGCAACTAAAGCATGTCTTTCTTAGAAGAAACATATAACATTGTTCATTCGATATTCATACAGGCGGATCTGGAGGAAGTGAGTAGTCTTTATCTGAATGCAAAGTCATCTGCAAAACTCCTACAAGAGCAACAAGACAGATACATCTCGTGATGAGATCAGAGATCGCGAATCAGCAAGAATTCTTAAAGCATGGTAATGGGATCAACTTCTGGTATATTCTGTAAGCATTAAAATGGGCCTTGCAGATTAATAGCCTAGATGTTTCTTAGATATCTGAAGGAAGTTGTAGGTTCGATGTAAGCAAACATTTTTCTAAATGAGGTCGATTGACCCTGGTTTGGGTGTGTAGAAGGGGCATGGGCAGTAATGTTTTAGACCATTTAGCAGAATGTTAGAAGGCTGGTTCCTTATCTTTTCACGTGCAAGATTAACAAGTGAACCAGACTAGTGAAACCCGAGTTTTAAGTGCATTCCTTTTGTTTTTCTCTAGTAACAGTTGTGTGATATTTTTTTGCTTGGATTTTATAAATGGTTATGCATTTGGATATATAATCGCTAAAAATGATTAATTATGCCATTATAAGAGCATGGGGTACCATGACATGCCAAAAACAATTTTTTGGTGTCATCTCAGCATCATCTACTTTTAACACCCCCTCCCTCGTAACATTTGTTTCACATGTCATTTGGGCTCTATCATGCTCAATTAAAACACACAAAACTAATTAAAAAAAACATGAAATTAAAGAAGTGGTAGCTTGCATTTGGCGTCGCTAAAACCACCACCACATGGGATTTGGCGTGCTTCCCGGTTATGATACCAGAAGCTCTAACTTTGGTAGGAACTTGTAAAAACGGAAGATGACTTGCACGGCACAATAATTGAAACATACAAAAACACCATTTTGTGTAACACATTTAAAGGCTAGTGTGTTGTGCAAGTCACCTCTCAGGGTTAATACCGATATACAATGTCGTGTAATACATACGGTGTATGTATCACGTATGATGCTGTACAAATCACCTGTCAGTGTTAATTTTTTGATGGTAAACCGACATATAATTCCTGGGCCTGGTTACGTATTCGTATTCAAAGATCTGTCTGATAAAATAGCACGGGGACACAGATTCATGGTACAAAACGAGGTGGGCGATGTAACATAAACAAAATTAGGAGCCACTTTTCCTTTTCATATGTTGCTTCTATATCCCTCTAGTTATCTTTCTCTATCATTTAATACCCTTTAAAGTGTCTTTGCATGCAATTTGGAGATCCAACTAGTAAATAACAATATCAAATTGGTACATCGTACAATTTATTGTTTATGATATAAGTTGGAGGATAAAAATCCTCACATGATCCAACTATGATTAATAATTTTCACTAGGTACATTTTTTTGCCGTGCTAAAGCACGGCCCATGGAGTTCGAAAGGATATTTTTAAAATTGTAAAAATTATGTTTGATACTTCATCGATATCTACCACATTTCAGCGTTAGCATCACAAGTTCAACACGGTAAACATGTGTAATATTCATCACCAAACAAAACATATAAAAATACCCAACTTTATATGAACATATCTAAAAATATATTAAAAAATCTAGGTGGCATCGGTTATAGGATCGTTGAAACTAACAACCATGCAAAAACATATAAGCACGCGTGTGAGATGGTGGTGATTAGAGGGGAGGGAGTGGTGGTGTTATGGTTTCGTGCCAAGCCATGGCGCAAGATTGAGCCATGGCGCACCACTCTGTGGTTCGCGTCAAGCACTCTCGCGCCGTGGCTAACAGCCCACGCGATCGATAATTTTTTTTATTTTAAAAATAGCCGTTTGGAAGCCGTTGTGCGGAGGGGAGCACAATATTTAAAAAATAAACACCCCAAGAACCCTATTTTTTTACCATCTTTAAAAATCCTAGAATAAATACCCCTTTTTATATTTTATAAACTCACGTGTCGATTCACAAACGTACAAGTTAACTGACAAAATGAATTTTCTATATACCGAAATTCTCATCAATCTTTCACTCCAAAAAAAAATTAATCCCAACCCGAGTTGGATTTCCGATAAGCTTACCGACCCAACCAACCAAAATTCCGGGGATTCGTCTCGAAATCTCCGTATGCGGTTCCCTCAACCTTCATTCACTTAAACCAAATGCCTGTATCTATCCCAATTTCCAACCTCATTTGTCTAAACAAGAGAACAAATGTTTGTTTCACCAATTTAAAATGCAAATGCAAATGTAACAAGACAACAACAATCAAACCAATTCCCCACTTTTCCGAATCACATTCCGAGCACAATCTCACTCACCTAGTATGACTAAACCGAAGAAGAAGAAAGGAACCGCTCTCCAACCCCGATGTGAAGCCTAACCGCGTCGGAAGTAAGTCGTTATCAAGTAGAGAAACAAAGGAAGAAGATGTGGAAGTTGAGAAAGAACCAAATAAGGACCGAATTCAGACATCGAGTACCCAAGCCGAGGTATTTGCTTTTGGCAGAAAGTTTCATTCAATTTTTCGAGGGATCACAAAAACCGAGAGTGATCAAAAGATGTGCGACTTTTTGGTCTACAAAATCCTAGATTGTTTACAATCAAGAATGCTAACAAAAGGCTTCCAAGAGCGTACAAAGAACATTTAATCGATGTAAGTTGGACTCCAATGAAAGCCGCATTTATGAAGTTTTTAACCATATTGCATGAGGAAACGCTTGCTCATTAGTGGGGAGAACGATGAGAACCATATGGCGAGTGGTGCTCCATTTGTATCGCCGGGGGTGATTTACAAGCACGGAGTCTTGGAATTTTTGAAAGATAGGCCCAAGTGGAAAACCCCGAATCGACTTTGCAACGAACAGAGTCGTCATCGGGTACCGACAAGAACCGGACCATTTTTGGAGATGAATGATTGCCTCGGCCACCCGAGTAGCAACGGAATTGGCTAAAAGTCAACGTTTTTTGGTTCTCTATACTCGACCGCCTAGCTTCGTCTAACCCGGTCGCTTTTAAAGAGTTCATGGCGGAACAATTTACGACACATAGACCGCAAGGCAAAAGCAAGTGCTCTCGCAAGAGAGCGAAAGACTTCTGAAGACGGTTGATTCAAGCTCAAAATATTGCAGAGACATGAAAGTTCTCCAAATCGACACAACGGATGGATCCGACCCTACGTCCGCTATCATCAACGCCCAAAAGGAACGAATCCGAGCCGAATATCTACCACCAAACTAGTCGACCGGTAGCGTTGTTAAATAATCTTTTTTTAAATATGTCCTTTTTAATATATGCAGTTTTAAATGTATGTCTTTAATTTAATGTATTATTTTTATGTAAATGTTGTTAATTTAAAATGAATTTTTATTTAGTTTAATAAGTTTATTTAAATAATAGTTAATTAAAAAAAATAAAAAAAAAAGTTTGGCATCAGAATTCTGGTGCCAAACTAATGCCACTGAATTCTGGTGTCATAGCTTCAGGTTCAAACTTTCATTTTGCTGACGTGACACCACTTTTGTAGTTTGGAACGAGGATTTTGGCACGACCGCTTCCTATAATAAAAACCCCGCGATGAAAGGTGCAAGTGGTAGTATAGCTTCATCACCGTACCAGTTGTCTAACATTTAAGTTATTGGTTATATGTGGTAGGCGTACAAAAAACAATAATGGTGCATTTTGCATTGTGCAAGTTAAAATTTATTTAGAGTGACAACATATTAAAACCAAGCAAATCTTCAAAGCAACAGTGAAATTTGTCTTTGACAGCATTTGAGGATGTATACGTATTTTATTTTTCGGTGTCTAATATATTTATTACATAAAAACTTAAAATATAAAGGAAACTAAAAACAAAGAACTTAATACCATCACCATACATAGATAACCTCCAAGAAATGAATTTACTACCTTTCATAATCATCACCAAACGTTTCTCAAAGAGGGTCAAAGTCGTCACAACTTCCTGTAAAACCTATTTCAAATCGTCCACTGTAGCCAACTTACTATGCTACCTGGACTTTTCCCACTGTGACGTACAACTCAAGTTGAGCCTTATTTCATAATTATCTAATCTTTTCTTAAAATACTTGATCATTTGTAGATATTCAACTCCAATATAAAATCTCTCCGGCGTTAGAGAAATAGAAGAAAAAAAGTTACGGGATATACAAAAGAATATAGAAACAACCTAATGCATCTCAAACAAGTCTATTATACAATACAAAATGGAGTAAATAAACATCTAATACAAGTTGTCAAAAAAAATCACCAAGTTATTAGTCAAAACATTAAAATACATATAGAAGTTACCAAACATTTAATAAACTAATCTTATTCAATTCTAAAAATATGAAATCTTTGTTATACAAGTTACAATGCAACATAAACTATTGATCATAAACTAACATTTACAATCCAAGGTTTTCACCATATAATTCATTTGCTTTCGAAAGTTAAAAACACAAATGGAGCTTATCTACTAAAGTTTCACTATACAAATTGAGATTTGTATATAACAAAAAAGTTACATGGCAATTTTATTGATAAAAAAATCACTAATCAATTAAAAGAATCAAATTGCAAAATATAATATGTTTACTTATATTTGCCTAAAAAGTCATGCCTCGCCATGCATGTCCTACCATCTTCTTCCTTTTTTTTCATGGCCACCCTCGTCAGCACAACAAAATCCCATGTTCTTCTCAGCTTGAATAACACAAATTCAAATTAAATGCCACAATCACCTGGGAGTCATGATGAGCTACAATGCTACATATAAACTCAAAAAAGCAAATATAAGGTACTATTTTATAGTTGTATTTAAAGGGAAGAAGCAACAGTTAGCTACTATCTGATGCTGAGGTGTTATTTTCTAGAGGCCTCACAGTAATTTTGGACTTCTTAACTATAGCATAGGTAGAAACGAGAAAGATATGTCAATGAATGTAATAGACAATTAGGTAGACAAAAGAAGTTGTATATGGATGATCTGGACGAAAGGAACATGAAACATACTTTTAACATTTTTCTAACAGTGGGTTGTATGTCTTTAGTCTTTATTCTCATCCTTGATACATGCATCACCTCCTTGAAGCGCAGAAAATGCAATATAAATCACTGCAAAACACCATAGACGTACACCAATTGATCAAAGCAAAAAAAATAAGATCCTTAAAAGAAAATTGATGATAGAAAGGTTTTAAGAGAAAATTTGTACATTCACTTCATCATCTTCTTTCTTAAAATGCATCCACAAAGTGTCTCATCATCCACCATCATAAAACCAAACAAAATCGAAAATGAAATATTTGCAGAAAATACATAAAAATAAGAAATCTCAAAGTTAAAACCAGGCATAACCGTATAACGCGTAACACACTATTTCTTGAGACGATTATGGAGATCGAAGCCAAAACGGTGACTAAAGTGGTTAGATCAAGAGGTTAAAGTGTTAAGAGACATAACTAAAGTCGTGCATATTCCGGTCACCGGCAAAAGATATATTTTTGCGTAGAGAGAAAAGGAGAAAGAGTGGGGGAGTGTAATTGTGTGTTTTCACTTTTGATTGCTAAGCAGGTTATAAAAAGAGAGGAAAAGAACAGTAGCTAACTATTCAGTAAGGACGTGTCGTCTTGATGAGCCTACACAGTAATTTCAAGGCTTTTGCTTATAGTATATGTAGATTTGTTCTATGAGGCTTTTGCTTCCCAAAAGTCAAAATATATTATAGGGCACCAATAGTGTTTAAAACAATGGGTAAATGGCACAAAAAGGTATCGAATTTAAAGGTCATTTCTAATTTAAAGGTCATTTCTAAGGCGGCCAACTTTTTTTTTGCCAATTTAGGTATTTTCGTTAAATATTTAACGATCATTCGTTAAGTTTTACATTTCAAGTCCACCGACCGTTACCACCATCACCACCAATCATCGTCACCACCACCAAACATTCCCACCACAATCGCTACAAAGATATACAGAAAACTATGATAGCCTAGAATTACATATTTTGTAACTGACATAAGTAGACATATATGATCCAAAGATGACTCAAATCTGTTTCTAACTATAGAATTATGTTACCTTAAAAGGTGCCATTCTTGGTATTACAAACCTGATGTTGATCATTCATCAATGGCTTTCTTCAACAATTCGGCATCTATGATGGTATGTGTTGTAACACCCTCAAATCTGGGTAGCAGCGGAATGTTGAATATCCGAGGCGTTACTTCATAGATCAATAGCACAAGATATGAGAACGACCACTAAACGTGTCATTTTTAAAAAGATACATTGGATTAATAAAATGCTTGTTCATTACATAAGCTCATGGCTTTAAATTGTTCGATAATATAAGTAAAGATTTCGGTTTATAACAAATATTCCTAAAATGTAATACGCTCAAATCTTTAGTACTGACTCTTTCCAAAGAGTGACCCCCAATGTATCTGAGCACCTCGTGCCTTATTGACCTGAGAAAACATGCTTAAAATATCAACATAAAGTTGGTGAATTCATAGGTTTGTGTAAATCTATAGTAGAACCGCAAGATTTTCAAGTGTATGATTAAGCAACAGATGCAAACATCATAGAAAGGGTGATTACGTTTTCCTAAGCTCATGACACGGAGGCTCGACATGTATGAATGCAATAAATTGCCAATAAATGCCCGTGAATGATGTTCTAACCCGCAATATCTCAAATCCGACATGGTATACGTTTGTTGTCCGGCAACCAGGCACAGTGAGCGCTACTCACCCAAACGGGGATGTCAATCCCAAATAGATCTATTTATAACATTCGCGCTCACAATCTAGTAATTGACAGTTCATGATAAAGGGCTCAGTGGGTTATCGCTACTTAGGCAAACACGTAATCATAGTATAAAATGTACACTTGCGTCCAATTTGTAAAACAAAGCATGTTCTCACCCTAAAGATGTAAATTATTTAAATAATTGTAAAACATGGGGCTATGAACTCACCTTAGTAAATAGTCCTCTGAAAATGATAATTATATCCAAGTATGGCGAATGAATCACACCGTCAAATACCTAAGTAAATACGGTCAATCTTAGTCTACAAATTTAGGCTAACGACTTCACGTATAAACTACAAAAATTTGCTAATTTATATATAATAAATTAGTCACTTATGTGGTGGTGTACACGTTTATTGTATTCGTTTTCCTCGTTTGCTCTTGGGAAGGTGTACGACTATATACTTTTAAGTTTACAAGGTGTTTAAGTATTAATAATAAATACACCTATTTATCATTCGCGTGACTTTAGTTATATAAGTATCCGTATTTTATCACGACTAGTCCGATACCATAAGTGTTTATTTAAATCACTTAATTATATAACATACCCTTAGGTTTTCATTATTGGCAAAAACAGTCCTTATAGTTTAAACTAGAATATTTACCGTTTACACCCCTGAGTTTCCATATTGATACGTTTAGTCCCTCCATTTTACAAAAATTACATTTTTGGTTCTTATGAGTTTCAAACAGTCCCTCAAGTTCAGGAATGTCAAAAGCAGTATTATTAATATACTAGCAGTATTAACAATATGCTAGCAGTACTAACTCTGCTAGCAGTACTAACTTCTGCTAGCAGTACTAACTCTGCTGGCAGTACTAACTTCTGCTAGCAGTACTAACTTCTTAAGCCTGGCAGTATTAACTTCTAATTTAGCTCGTATCATACAACCGATTAGTGAGTTACAAATTCGTTAGAGTTTGTTTGAGCTCGTGTTGGACACAAGAAAGTTCAGGATTGTCAAAAACAGTATTATTAATACACTAGCAGTATTAACAATATACTAGCAGTACTAACTCTGCTAGCAGTACTAACTTCTGCTAGCAGTACTAACCCTGCTAGCAGTACTAACTTCTGCTAACTTATTTCGACATATCCCAAACAACCCTAGTTCGCATATACTATAGTGTACACATCCTTTATTGAGCAAGACGAGTTGTTAAGTATTATGATACGTGACATGAAAGTGTTTCCGTTTCCAAACAAGTTATCAAACCTCTCGGTTAAATATTTTACGTGTGCATGTCATAATTAAACATTCATGCTTATACACAAGATCTTTGTTACGTGCCTTATGGCTTTTGGTTCACCACACAAGTCTATATATGTTGTATATTGTAAGACGTGGACATGGGTTGTGTCATGCTAGGCACGACCCATGTTTAGCTTGTTAACACATAATAACCGTGCCTTATGACACATGAAGCAAACATGAAACTTGAATATGAACGTAGGCTAAGACACTTACAAGGGTCCTAGCTTCTTGAACGTGTGTGTCTAAATAAGCTCGTTGAGATTATAAATAAGATGTGTTTGTTTTTCACTTTTTGGGCTTTATTGGGCCCCTTTGGTTTTGTACGTGGCCATTTGGCTGAAAGATGGCCGATAGAAAATCCACTTGTGCATGTAACTTACACATTAATTCATTGGTTTTTCTTAGGTATGTTAATAGCTCGAAATAAGCTTATGATAAGTGGGGGCTTTTCAATTACTTGGGCTCGTTATGGACTTGCGAGTCCATTTAGGGTCTAATAACTTGCATAGAGTTAATATAGTTTATATGCATATAATCCCTTAATTAAGCTTGTGGGGATTATTAATATAAGCTATGGGCTTATTCGTACTTAGTTCGTTGGGCTAGTGTTTAGTGGTTCGTTAGGCCCGTTTAGGAGTTGTGTTTAGGGTTTTGTAACTTATCTTGACCCATCCCGAATAACCTTAGTGCGTATATTTATAGTGTACACACCTTTATCAAGCCAAACAAGTCGTTAAGTATTATGATATGTGATGTGTATATAGTTTTCATTCCCAACATGTGTTGCCAAGCCTCACGGCCAAATCTTTACGTGTGCATGTAAAGTTTAAACGTTCGAGCTTATTCACAAGGTCCTATTACGTGCCTTATGGATTTGGTTCACCATACAAGTCGATATACGTTATGTATATTAAGACATGTACGTGGGTTGTGCCACGCTGGGCATGACCCACATTTAATTTCGACATCGTAAGCTAAACGTGGCTTATGACACATGACAACATGAAACTTAGTCATGTATACACGCTAAGATACTTACAAAAAGTCCTAGCCTCTTGAATGTGGGTGTCGTGTTTATGAGGGTGTTTTTTTTTTTTTTTAACATTTATTCTCGGCTTATTGTGATGTATATCCGAAACTAAAGGGAAAACAATGTGTTTTGCTTGAGGTGTTTGTAAGTTTGAGAGTTGTAAAGAAAATGTTTAAGTGTTCAATAGGAGATGGTTTATATAGGCTATGAGATAGTTGTTTCTCTTCTGTCCTAATCCAACTAAGAAACGACTAGGAGGGGCGCGGTTTAGAGGTTTCTAGTTAATCACTCATGGTTTTTGCTAAACCATTCAAGTATTACTCTTAATTTGCTCAATTTTGTAAAAGATTATGCTTAGATATTGAAATCTTATGATTTGTGTGTATCTATACCATTTGCTTTAAGCGGGTATTGGTCCGGGGGGGGGGGAAGGGGAAAAGATGAGATTAAATGTGTTTTTAACCATTGTGTAAATGTTAGTTAGAGGACACTAAGTACTAGTTTTAATTACTAGGAGATGTACATGTACTTAGGGATCAGTATGAGATTTTCTAGTTAGCTAACACACAAAGGACGAATTTTATGTGGGTTTATCTTACCCATATTCGGCCTTGGTGGTTTATTAACACAATAATTATACAATTTTGTGTTTGAGGATTAAAAGTGGGTATTGGTTTGAGTCTAGGCAAGTCTAGGTATTTCCGGGGTGTGTCCAAATGTATTTTTATTGCGAAACGTAACACTTTTGCGTGACCAATAAAAATAAGATACGAAAAATTAATAATTATCTTCTTAATAACTATTTATTACTTGGTGTGATGTAAAACCTATTTATTTGATGAACGTTTTACATTAAATGATTATTTCTAGTCTACGCGATTTAGCTTAAAAGTTAATTTAAAAGTAAACCCGTATCGGACCAAAATAAATAGTGATGAATAGTAGATGTCGTAAAATGACCTGAAATTGAGAAATGTTTCAGGTCTCCACCGTTAAAAGAGATTGTTTCAAAGCTTTAAGGACCTTGTAGTGGATGACGAAGCCCTGATTTATGAAGAAATTTGTGGGTATTTCTGTTTGAACGAATCTTCACGTTCTAAGTGATACTCAGGACCTCTCAATTAGAAGTCCCAGCGAACCTTAACCAATGGTATTCCGACTTCGCATCAATCGCGTTTGATCTCTCGGTTCCATGATTTCAACGGGTTTTTCTTCCACAACCTGTAGTTATCGTCAACGTGAATTCCCTCTAAACGGCATGATCTAATGGTTCATCGAGTAACATTTCTTAAGGGTTAGCACATGGAAAGTATGATGAAATTATGCTAACTATTGGGGACAGGGGAAAGTTCCAGTTTGTAGGCACCTTCCATACTTGGCTAACACCTTGAAAGGTCGACGTATTTGTGATTCAGCTTGCCCCGCTTAAGCCGAATCGCACAGACCCCATTTTCCATGGTGAGACCTTGATGCAATAACCCTATATTCCAACTTCGTACTCCTTGGATTTCGCTTCCTTCAGCGTAAGCTCTTTTTGTCGATCTGAGCAGCCTTGCTTCCTTTGCTTGTAGGACGATCTTTTCTGTTGTTTCTTGGATTAATTCTGGACCAGTCAGTTGAGCTTCTCCAACTTTGGCCCAGCACACCGGTGATCAACATTTTCGACCATAAAGTGCCTCATAAGGTGCGGCCTTTATGCTAGCGTGATAACTGTTGTTATATGAAAACTCGGCTAGTGGCAATTGCTTAACCCATCCCTTGCCAAAATTGATCACGCAAGCACATAGCATGTCCTCGAGAGTTTACATAGTTCTCTCGCTCTGGCCGTCGGTTTCTGGATGATAGATAGTGCTCATACTTATGTCTGTTTGTACCCATAGCTTCTGGAAATGATTTTCCAGAAATTGGATAGTGAATCTCCCGTCACGTTCACTGATAATCGATATAGGTATCCCGTGTCTTGCTTCCTAACTTGTTCAAGTACACTTGGCCAATTCGTCTAACGGATCATTATCCCTTATTGGCAAGAAGTGGGCAGATTTTGTAAGTCGATCCACGATCACCCAGATGGTGTCAAAACCTTGTGACGACTTAGGAAGCTTGGTGATAAAATCCATCGTGATATTATCCCACTATTCAACTCGGGTTATCTCAAGGTTTTGTACTAGCATCCGATGGCATTTGATTGTTCGGCCTTGACCTTGCACATGTCACGCACTTGATAACATAGGTGGCGATGTCTGCCTTTCATATTGGGTCCCAATATAGCTTTTTCATGTACTTGATACATCTTTTCGAAACCCGGGGATGGATTGGTATTTTTGACTTGTGAGATTCGTTGCAGTATCTCGTATCTAATCTCCATAGCAGGCAAACCAATCTGCCGTGTAAACATAGTGTTCCATCGACACGTGGTTCCAATCTTTCCTTGGGTATATCCCTTCTGATTATACCGCCTACGTCTTCATTCACGAGATTCTCTGGTTTCTGGGCTTCGATCTGAGCTTCTAATATTCGTTTGGGAAGATCCAAGCCAATTGTCATAACTAAGGCTCGAACCCGCAATGGCTCAATCCGTTCCTTATGGCTCAATGCATCGGCCACTACGTTTGCCTTCCCTGGATGATAATGAATGTCGCAATCGTAATCACTTAACAACTCTAGCCAACGGCGTTGCCTCATGTTAAGCTCCTTTTGATCGAGAATATGTTGTAGACTTTTATGGTCGGTGAATACGGTGCATCTGGTTCCATAAAGATAGTGTCTCCATATTTTTAGAGCAAATACCACCGATCCAAGTTCTAAATCATGAGTGGTGTAGTTCTTCTCATGAACTTTTAACTGTCTAGAAGCATAGGCAATCACCTTCTCTCTCTGCATCCATTTAACGCGCCCTAGCACTTTGTTGTGAAGCATCACAATAGACCACAAAAGTCTTCGCTTCTTCAGGGTAATAGCCAGAATTGGCGCACTGCATAACTTCTGCTTAATTAACTAAAAAGCTTTTTCTTCCTTTTCTCCCCAGTCAAACTTGATTCCTTTCTGAGTAAGTTTCATCATTGATTTAGCAATCTTCGAAAATCCTTCGATGAACCTCCGATAGTAACCAGCAAGTCCTAAGAATTGGCGGATCTCCGTTGGTGTCTTAGGAGACGCCCAATCCTTGATAGATTCTATCTTGGTGGATCAAATGTATGCCTCTTACTATCAATGACATGTCGGGAGAAATTGTACCTTCGGAAGCCAAAATTAACATTTTGAAAAATTTTGCATATAACTTCTTTTCTTAAGCAAATTCCAAAATGGCCTTGATATGTTCTTCATGCTCTTTCTTGTCCTTTGAATAAATAAGTATGTCATCGATGAAGACAATTACGAACTTATCCAAGTAAGGCTTGCATACTCGGTTCATGAGGTCCATGAATACCGCAGGTGCGTTTGTTTGTCCGAATGGCATAACCTGGAAGTCGTAATGACCATACTGAGTTTGGAATGCCGTCTTTGGAATGTCTTGCTCTCGTACTCTAAGCTGGTGATATCTTGATCTCAGATCTATCTTCGAATAAATACTGGATCCTTAGCGTTGATCAAATAATCGTCGATCCTCGGGAGTGGGATAACGATTCTTCACTGTCTAGTTTATTTAACTCTCGGTAGAGCGATGCCACATCCTGAATGGACCATCCTATTTTTTTGACAAACAAGACCGGGGCTCCCCAAAGGTGAGGAACTAGGCCTTATGAATCCTTTGTCGGAAAGCTCTTGTAATTGTTCCGATAATTCCTTCATTTCGGATGGAGCCAATCGATACGGTGCTCGAGCTACGGGCGCGGCTCCTGGAATTAAGTTGATTTGGAATTCCACTGGTCGAGCCGGAGGAAGACCTGGCAAGTCCTCGGGAAATACTTTAGGAAAATCTCAGACGATTGGTACGTCCTTTATTTGTTTTCCTTTCGACTTGTCCTCCTCTTTCTTGGTGGATATCTGTGCCAAAAAGACCTGGCATCCTTTTGCCATGTACTCTTGAGCTTTTGAACATGAGATAACTGTCAACCGAGATTCTCTCCCGTTGCTACTTTCGTTGCCACAAAAAGTCAAAGTTTCATTCCCATAGGGAACTTGAACAAGTTTCTCATCGCACACGATCACGGCGTGACATCTTCTTAACCAGTCCATATACGATAAATGACATCAAAAATACCCAGGTTTTCGGGCATTAGGATCTATGTTGAAGGATGAGCTCATTAGAAATTTAAAGTGCAAACTCGTTATATATGTGTCTTTCCCTGAAACTTATAATTATTTCCCATCAGCTTATTCGCCTCATAATAATTTTCTAATGGAGTTGGGGAGGATGTTAATCAAGGTGGAAATAAATGCAGTGGATTAATAAAGCTTCTATCGGCACCGCAGTGTCGAATAAGATAGATGCCATAGTGGTTATTTATGGAGGAACGTACCCTTGACGACATTGGCCATCAGGGTTTTCTCGATTGCATTTCCTCTCTTTTTGCATTCCCAACTGCTTTAACCCAGCCTTGTGCATTCCCATTTCTCATCCGTATTCTTCAACTTAGGGACAATCTTCTTGTAATGCCCTGGCTGCTTGGTATGTGCTTAAATACACATACCTTACTTTAAAAATCGAGCTAAAGATTAACCAAAAAAAGGGACTTAGACTTTAATTGCCAAATATATGCTTGTTTTGCTAATAGTATTGTACAGGAAACCGGATAACAAGGGAGAAGGACGAAAAACAAAGCCAAATAACGACAAAAACCAGACTCGGAATGGAAAAGATGTGAAAGACAAAGCCAAAATCAAAGCCGAGAAAAGTCAATCAGTCAAAAAAGTCAACATAAAAGTCAATGGTCAAAGTCAATGTCAGTCAAAGTCAACCCCTTGAGGCCAAAAGAAAAAGAAATATAAAGTTAGGGATGAATTGTAAAATCCCTAAACTTGTATTTTAAAGAGGATAAAGAAGAAAAATGAAGACAAAGGGCTGTTTTTGCAATAATAATCAAAGTGACATAGTGGGGGGGGACAAAAACTGCCAACCCCTAACTTTGTACACACCACAAGGACGAAATGTGCAATGTGATTATATAACTCTTGGGACTTGTTTTTGCCAGTCCCCTCAAAGTTATATAACCACAAGGACAATGTATGCAATGAAAGAGATAACTATGAGGGGCCAAACATGTCAAGTACTCAAACTTTCACTCTGTTATATCTTAAACCGTATTTCCCGCTCGTTTTTTCCCTCCCAAACAACTCACGGGTTGTTTAACCCATTTTTACCCTGTGAACCTTCACCACCTCCATGGACAATCAACTCCCCCCTCCTCCACTACCTTTCCCAGCAACAAATGTGCCAAGTTGGCAATCCCACACCCCCCAAGACCTATTTCGACGACCAAGATTGAATTTTGAAGAATTAAAGGCCAAGATTAGAGCTGAGAACACTCTCACAAAACAAAGTTGGAACCACTCACAAAACAAACACATCCCTGTTTGTGTGTCTACAAACAAGCACAACAGCAAGAGAGAAGAAAAGAAGACCTAGTTGTATTTTTTTGCTATAAAAGCCTTGTAAGCCATTGTGGCAAAGCATTCAGTTTTTATGTCGTTTTATTGTAGTTTTAAAAGTAGTTTAAAGTGTTTTTAAGTTAATTTCTCTTATGCATTTGTAATTCTCAGTTTTAATGAAAAATTAAGCTATTTTTACTCAATAAGCTCATTAGAGCTTATTCTTGTTAATAAGCTCTAATTCAGCTTAAAACTTGTTATAAGCTCTTGAATACTGTTTTTATTTGAATTCAGTCCATAAATGTCCAATTGAGGCTGATTTTGGAAGCTATTGAAGAAATAAGCTAATATAAGCTTATTGAGCTTATTGCTCAGGGAATAGAGGCAAGGGCCACTTAGGTGTATGTTTTTAGGCCACTCACTCAGAAAGAGTGGCCTTGGTTCTGAGACAACAAAAATCCAAGGTTTCATTTCCTAAATTTCATTCTAGCTTAATTTTAACTTTAAACATTTGCTTATTTACTTTCATTTCCTGTCAATTCTTTGCAAACATGTTGTTTAGACTTGTTATTTATCTGTTCTAAGTTTTCATTGAATAAAATTTGTATAATCTTAGTTTATAACTTAAAACTGCCAAGTTAGTGTAATAAGCTAGGTGAGAAAGTGGCTTATTTCTCTTAATAAGCTATAGTTTTTATTACTTAAGTAGCTTAATTAGTGTAATATTAGTTGAAGTAGATAAAAGGTTTTATGAGTTTTAGTTTTTAAAACAGTTTTTAAGCTCAAATAGCTTGGGACAGTTTACATAAAGGAGTGTTTGGCATAAGCTTAAAAACGGGTCAAAAAGGGTGTTTGCATGGGTTGAGGTGTTTTGGTTAAATTTAACTTAAGTCTTTAAGCATTTTCAAGCTGTTTTTAAAAAGGTTTTTAGTTTTAAAATGGTTTTCCAAAGTTTTTAAAACTGTTTTCATAACTGTGAGGTTTTTAAGATACCACAAGTGCTTATTTGGTTAAGCACTTGTAGGTTTGAGTTTAAGTGCAAAAAAGGGGTCTGCTTTTGTGTGTTAAACAGTCTATTAAAACCTTGGTGTCTTTTGACTTTGTAAGTCAAAAAGCACCAAGTGTTTGTTGTTGGCAGTCTTAAAAAAAATCACAAGCCTTTTTCACCATCAAAAATAAGTAAGTAAAAATGATTTTTAAAAGTTGAAAATTAGTGCACAAGCCCCTTTCATAGAACATTCAATCTGTTTGAGCTTATTTGTGTGTTTAGAGCTTATTTGACAGCTTAAAATAAGCTGTCAAATAAGCCCTTGAGATTTGCCTTAAAGCTCCCCTGGTGCAAAGGGGAGACTTTAGGCTTATTTTTCTCAGCCATTAAGAGCACTTAAGCCCAAGTTATTGGCTTATTTCAAGAGCCAATAAGCTCTTGTATAAGCCTCTTGATTTTCAGACCTTAGGAAGCTCATTTGTGTGCTTATTTTTAAGCACAAACTTGCCTTTTGGCTGTTTTCACATGGCTTAGGTGTAGGGACTGATTATTTTTCTTTCTGCTTATATAGCTTATTTCATTGCTTATTTCCTGTTCAAAATAGTTATAAAAAGCATTTTTAGAATGTACCCTAGTTCTAGTTTATAAATTAGCTTAGCTTTTTCATTTTAGTTCTTATTTGGTAGCTTAAAAATAAGCTCAAAGTAGCCTCTTGGCTACTGTTGTACAGCTTATATAGTTTAGCTTTTACTTTTCTTTTTAGCTTATTTAGGTTAGTTTATACCCCTTAGCTTATTCTAGTCTTTGTCTTAGCTTAATTCGACCCTAAGTCTAAAAAGACTTAGCCTTTTTTGCCTTTAAGCCTAAATAAGCCATTCTGTCAAATATAAGCTTAATTTTAAGCTTATTGAGGGCTTTTCAGAAAAGGTTGTAGAAGACAAAGTTGTTAAGCCCCACGAGCTTAACAACTTTGCTTCTTTGAGTTTTCGAAAAAAAAAGGGGAAGACACTTGGTCCGGGTGAGCAAGACTCGAACCCGGGACCAAGCGATACATCCCCTCTTTCACTCACACACCTTACCACTGCGCCCTTGGGTCTTTTTCGTTAAAGACTCAAGGGCATTTAAACTTATACACATTTTGCCCTTTAAGCTTAATAAGCTGTACAAGCTTATTCGGGGCTTATTTTGTAAGCAAACTTCGAGTTTCTTATTTTTCGTAGGATTGTTAAGTTGTAAAGTATTTTTAGAAAATTTTTCAGAATTTTTCGTAATCATTTACTATTTTTTATGATTTAATTTAGATAAAAGTTTATTTAATTCATAAAAAATACAAAAATTATCAAAAAAATATTTTGCTTTTTTAGAAAATTTTCTTTTATCATCTAGTTTGTAGGAAAAATATAAAA
>BQNB010099978.1:0-24808 GCA_026074375.1 Tanacetum coccineum | reverse complement strand
ATCTCTCTCTTGTGTTTCTCTCACTAGAAACTAGCTAAACCACTTGAATCATCACCCGTGTTATGAATTAAACGATCCTACAGCTTGTATAATTACAATGGTTATAGGCTAATACCCTAGGGTATTAGCCATCTTAATGAAGATTTAATGTTTGATTTGTTTTAAAATCAATTTCTTAATATATCATTGAAAGTTTAATTATGTTTATCACATGATACATGTCTACGTGTTTGAATATGCGACCTATCATTCAACTGAGTTTATTTATGCCTAACACATAAGCTAGATACTATGATAGCTCTCCATATCATGTTATATATTACTAGAACAATAGGATCACAAATAATGTTCTGTCTTTGTCTTTAAATTAAGAGCTTAGTTGGACCGGCAGGTGACCCGTAATGTTTCAACAAGTATGTTCTTGATTAATTGATAAAGATTTGAATAGTGAACTACCAGTATATAAAATACCGTCAAACAGTAAGTGGGTAAAGTCCCGATGCGTTAGGGTTTGATAAGATCACCATTGCTTTAATCCCTAGATAGATTATAATTAAAATAAAAGGATGCTTTATGTGGATACGTTAATTATGACAGGATTCAACGTGTCTAGGTCTTAGGACGATGTCCCGCGTAAATCTTAAGAATGATATGCCACTTTGATATAAGAAATCATTGCACTAAATAAACAAACCAGCGTTTAATCAGATTTAATATGGCTAATACGGTTTTTTATTATTTGGCTTGTACCACTCTTTTATCTTCTGATTGTTTTCTTGCATGTTTATTGTGTTTAGAATTTATTTTTGTCACCATAAAACTTGTGCCAATCTCTCAGGCTGAAAACCCCCCATTACTATTAGAAACATATATAGCATAGGTTTAACAAGTAATTAGAATTAACTTAATTAAAGTAATTAAAATACTGATAGAATATAAGGTTAACGACCTCACTCTTAGTGTTCGACACCCTACTTACCATGAAACTCCACCAGATCAGGTACAGTGCCCGTTAAAGTGTTGTTTTAAGATAAGTCGGCTAAATATAAATTTAAAACTTGGTAATCAATAAATTGACCCTAAACAGCACATCAAGTTTTTGGTGCCGCTGCCAGGGGGTGAAAAAGTTTAACCTTTAATTTTATTAGTATTTCTAACCATTAGCTTAGAATAATTTAATCAGTGTAATTTAATTTTGTTGTGTGATTAATTATGTGTTTAAATTCTCGTATTATTTAATTTTTTCTAAGTATCATGTTCTGACAGATCAACTGATACGCTGTATCCACTAGTTGGATATGACGTATCGAACTTTCCACTCAGAACAACATATTGATCTCTATAGTCTAAACAACGTATCCGTTCTTTCAAATGATACGGCGTATTCTGTAAATTCAATACGACGTACTAACCTTCAGCAGACCATACGGTATATTCAAATTAATTGAATACGGCATATTGATCATTTGATACAGTAACAGTAGCTTTTTTTTGTATTCGATTTCCTGTCTTAAGTGTTCTCTCTCCCGAGGGCACATCCTACTAATCATTTGTACTTATTTTCAGGAATTCAATTGACGATGACTGAACAAAGCAACTATATCTTTGTTACCCGAAAGTACTGCATCTCTAATGATAACGAAGGAAGAATGATCAAGAGAAATTTTGTCGAGATACAAGGAATGTTTTTGGTCAAGATACGATATAATACTTTCAATAGGATAATTAGAGAAAACGTGTTTGAGCACATTAATAAATTTCTCGAAGTAGTTGGGCCAATAAAAATTAATAGGGTAAGTCAGGATTGATTTAGGCTTAGTATCTTCCCTATTTCACTAGCAGGAGCCGTAGGAGGATGGTTTAAAAAGGATTGTATCAGCTTAGTTACTACTTGGGAAGATTTGGTAGAAAAGTTTGTTCAAAAATTCCACTAACTTTCTTATGACAATGAAGAAATTGAAGCTAAGGAAGATGATGACCCCGATGATGTTGCTGACATCTTTAAGTTCGAAGTCAATTTATTTGACTACGAGACACCTTTGTGTAAAGCATTCAACGACTTCAACTACCTCCTTAAAATTGACACGGATCTGTTTACTTTTGATATCTAAGGAATTGGGACTTATAAGAAATATGAGTTGAATAATCCTGTGAAAAGGGATCTTGAGGAACCGTGGTTGGATAATAGGGTACCGTATCAACTATGTGATCATATATATGAACCATATCGTTTTAAGAATGGAGTAACCAAATGGCCCACGTGTAGTTCAGATATTGATAGTTTTGTAACAGTGGAGAGCTACTTGGGATGGTTCGGGTTGGAAGCATGATTTATTTCCAAGGTCATAAGTGGTATGATGGGTTAGCTAATGGGAAACTAAAAGAAGAAATCTTAATGCACAAAGTAAAAGTTGAAAAATCATCAGGAAACACGACTCCCGATGTAATGAAATTCTATGCATAGTTAATAAATAGTTTTGAGAACTTCCATGAACTAGACTATAATGTCCTAGTAAAGCTATAAGAATGTTAGTGGAAGATAAATGCTCATGAAGTCGCGCCATTCACTCCTTCAGAGAGTTATGACCAGAGACCATATACAAACTTCAAAACTAAAAAGGCTCATGACCCTTATCTTGATATTAATCGTATTTTTGGTAGAAATTATGAAACAATCAACGCCGGTAATACTCAATACAATCAGGAGCATGAAGAACGTAGGGACGATCCCACTCATGAACCACCCGTCTGCAAAATCAGGAGATTCGAGATGATGAAGTACTCATTCAATGCTAATGAAGAGTACATTTCCACAAAAGAGTCCGAGTATCTCAACCACTCAAAGGACAACATCGACACTTATCGAGAACTTTTACGTATCATTAATAAGGGATGGGTCGTGACAACACCCGATGATGAATGAAGAAGATGAAAGGGAAAAGAAAAAGTCAAACTTAACGACTAGCTGAAACAAAAGTGCTTCCCGGGAGACAACCCGGTGGTTTTTAAATTGTTTGTCGCATTTTTAAATTATTTGCATGAGTCTATCTTCTCAGACACACCATACGGCGTATCAAACCCCTCTGGATACTGTGTATGGATGTGTTTGGACGTTATCAGTCTGTAATTTAATTTCCAGTACTTTAAAACTATTTAATTGTTTTTACAGGTTATATACGGCGTATCCTAGGGTTTGGGATACGGTGTATTGATCCCTGTATAGCATGTGTGTTTAATTGTTTTCTTGCATTGTAAGTATTGTATAACCGAGATAGGAATTGCACTTTTGTCTTCTAAACTTTTATGCAGGAAAGGAAGATCGACGATATGGTATATTCTGAAAAAAGACGTCTGTTAAACTCGTACAAGCATTCTGAAGCCTCGTCAACACACTTTTGCTCAAGTACTCAAATTGGAGAATCATCCCGAGCAACATATTAGGGGAGTTCCTCGTTCTAATTCTATTTCCCATTTTCTTTAATTTGTTTTATCTATACAACGAGGACGTTGTATAATCTAAGTAGGGGGATGGATAATTAGATCGCCTACTTGTCCTTTCTTTTACAAATTATGCTTAAATTATGCCAAATTTAATTTTTTCCTAGCATAACTTTTGTAAAAGTTACTAGTTACATGACCTCGCGCACTATAACCCTTAATACAAATTATGAGAATTAAGCCTATTCCATTTCCAAACGTTTACTAAAAATTCCACAAAAATTATGAGTGTGTCGGTGATGTAGTGGACTTTAGAACTTGGCTTAGTATATCACTCGAGACCATAATGATGAGTACTATGGACTTAGATGGAGAAACATTTTTAACTGGTAAATTTCTAGGAATACACCAAAAAGCCTAACTGTTGTAAAATTCACTAACCATACTGGTTAGTTAAACCCCGTGTAACCCTTTGCTTACTCTCACTATAAGAGTAAGATTCCCTAGAAAAATCTATTGAGCCATTCCTGTCTTCTTCACACCATATGTCTATTTCGTTACACCTTTACACCTTAGCCTACCCTGTAGATTAAGCCTACTTAATCAAAGTTGCTAGTTGCTTTTGTGTAAAGTTTTGTATTTCCTGTGTCAAAGTTAAAATTTCTATCTTCGGTTAGGTCGGGAAATTGCATAATGCAATGGGAAAATATGTAGCTCGTGGATTTTGCTACTTTCGCGATTATGTATTATGTCCGAAGATGGAGTGTTAAAGGAAAAATTATCCAGATGAATTATGATTGTGAGAATGGTGAAATTGCACTGAGATTTATGTTATGAAAAAAATGCATTAAAAAATAGAGAAGGATGGTTGATAGTCGGTTCGCTAAACTTAAACCGATGAAATACTTGGAAGGATTGATTATTCATTAATATGTGGATAAAAATCAACGATGTATAGTTTTGTATAAAGTGGCTGATATCACCACTTTTGTAAAAGTGTATAACTTTAGGATGTTTGGGAAGTTGACCGTTATGGGAATGCCAACTTAGGTTGTCTTTGTCATCTCTATGATTGAGGCGTTTGTATATATTTTGAGTCTTTATCATGGAACGGTCGGGAAAAGTCACTAGCAACTACCTTATTTGTTCAAGCTTAATCTATTTGTTTTGTGAATTTTATTTAACAACAATTTGCTTCCCTTTCCTAGCAATTAACCTTAGGTTTTACTCGAACGAGGTTGAGATCAAGTCATGCATGTCTATTCCATTGTTATGGCCATGTATGCGCGATTCAGCCACCTTGTTGGTTTATCACTTTTGGTGAAAGTTAGAAGATCCCTAACCTATATCATTCTTTATCGTAACCCTTAGTTAAACTCGAATAAGGATGTGATCGAACACACATGTCTATTCCGTCGTTACGGCCGTATATGTGTGCTTTAGCTGCCTTGTTGGTGTGGTACTATCGGTGAAAGATTGTTAGAATGATCCACCTTAGCCTTATAATAAAAACCCAGTTTACCTTTTAACTTGTTTCTCTTTAGCTCTAGTAGTGGAGATGTGTATCCTTGCCAAGCATATGATATGAAGCTAATCACGACCGAGCAAATGAGCGTACCAATTAAATGTTACACCCTAGATTAGTTGAGTGATCTGAGTGTTTTCATTTCCATATTTTGTGAGGTGCTTGGTCTTGTTCAGGTGATTAAAACAAAAGAAGTGCTTAAACGGAAAAAATCCTTGCCTTTGGTTGGGATACATTTTCAATATAATCTAGAGTCTACTTAAGGACAAGTAGGATTCAAGTGGAGGGATATTTAATGACATCAAATAACGTCACATTTATACTATCATTTATCCCGAATAAATTACCCACTTTTATATAATTATTTCAAGAATTTGTACTTAATTGCTTAAAAGTGTTATTTGTAGTAATTAAGGAGTGATTTGTGAAGACATGATGAAAGGCGCATATTTTGGAGCTAAAACGATGATATTTGAAGATTGACTATTTTTGACCAATACGGTGTATCCACTAAAAGAGATGAGGTGTATCAGCGCCAACTCTTCACAAGGAAACGCGTATAAACAATTCCCAATATGGCGTATCACTCATCCACCATACGCAGTATCCAACTAGATAAATATTCAGAGATTTGGTGAATAAATATATTTTGGGAAGTTATATCAGATTGATTATAAACTTAGCGCGCACTCCAAAGAAAACATCCCAATACGTCGTATTAGCCTAGCCTAATATGGTGTATCCAATCTTTTTCAGACACTATAAATAGAAGACTCAAAAATGAGTTTTCAGTGTGAAAAATCATATTCTCCATACCATACACATAAAAGACGATTTTCTGAAGAAAAGAAGAGCAACCAAAGGTCAAGCATCGATCACGATTCCATAGAAGACACTGTGTAATTCCTATACTCTTGTAATCATTTAATTTTTGGTATTGTTCGGTAAAACATTTAGTTTACCTTGGTTATTTGATCACGCTTGTATAATTACAATGGTTATGGGCTAATACCCTAAGGTATTAACCATCTTAATGAAGATTTAATGTTTGGTTTGTTTTAAAATCGATTTATTAATTTATCGTTGAAAGTTTAATTATGTTTATCACATGATACTTGTCTACGTGTTTGAATTAGCGACCTATCATTCAATTGGGTCTAGTTACGCCTAACAAGTGAGCTAGATATTGGGATAGCTCTCCATATCGTGTTTTATATTACTGGACCAATAGGATCACAAATAATGTTCTGTCTTTGTCTTTAAATTAAGAGCTTAGTTGGATCGGCAGGTGACCCGTAATGTTTCAACAAGTATGTTCTTGATTAATTGATAAAGATTTGAACAATGAACTACCAGTATATAAAATATCGTCAAATAGTAAGTGGGTAAAGTCTCGATGGGATAGGGTTTAACAAGATCACCATTGCTTTAATTCCTAGATAGATTATAATTAATCTAAAAGGATGCTTTATGTGGATACGTTAATTGTGACAGGATTCAACGTGTCTAGGTCTTAGGATGATGTCTTGCCTAAATCTTAATAACGATATGCCGATTCGAGATAAGAAATTATTGCACTAAATAAACAAACTAGTGTTTAATCAGATTTAATATGGCTAATACTGTTTTCTATTATTTGGCTTATACCACTCTTTTATCGTCTGATTGTTTTCTTGCATGTTTATTGTGTTTAGAATTGATTTTTGTCAGCATAAAACCTGTGACAGTCTCTCAAGCTAAAAACCCCCCATTACCACTAGAAACATATATAGCATAGGTTTAACAAGTAATTAGAATCAACTTAATTAAAGTAATTAAAATATTGATAGAATATAAGGTTAACGACCTTGCTCTTAGTGTTCGACACCCTACTTACCATGAAAATCTACCCGATCGGGTACACTGCCCGTTAAAGTGTTGTTTTAGGATAAGTCAGCTAAATATAAATTTAAAACTTAGTAATCAATAAATTGACCCTACACGACAGCACATCAGGCTTCAAGTACAAATATTCTACGATCGCATCGATGAGGCGCTCAAAAAAACCATAGATTACGCCGCTGAAGGCCGATTGAGGAAATAAAGTGCAGAAAAGGCTTGGGCCACTATTGAGAAGTTAGCATAATACGAGGATGAAGGATGGAATGACCCCATCATCCCAGAAGAAAGGAGCTTTAACTACGAAAATATTGACATTGAGCATTTACTCAGAGTCATGGAATTTAAAGTTGATACACTCATGAAGACGCAATATCGCTAATGGGAATAAGCGGAGACTTATTTAGAATGACAAGCAACGAATTGTATCAACTAACCCCAGAACCATCACTTCAAGAGGAATTTGAGCATATTGTGACGAACTTCATCCTCGATCAGGAAGAAAGAGTCAAGCAACTCGAAGGATATATGAAAGTAATTGTTGGCGATTTCATGCAACTCTCTTCGGAAGTTACAAGGAGGTTAAAGGAAAAGATGAGAGAGGATGGGAGCAGGATGAGAAAAATCAAGAAGATCACAAAATACCCAGACATCGAGGTTTCGAAACCCCTTGCCTGGCACAAATTCTCAGAAAATTCTACAAAGAAGGTACCCCCCTAATACCCCCAAATCTATCCCCACAAACTCAATGTAGGTCAGATATTTTCACCCAATGTTTGCAAACCCATCCCATTTTTTGAAGAGCACCTTCAGCTTTAAACCGGGTAAAAGAGCTAGTCAAAACGTCAGTTTTTGACGTGACGATGAAAATTCCTTAGCAACCCAATCGACACTCATAACTGGCCGACCATTGGGGATGATAACCCTGCTATAAACAGAATCCCATCGCACTACCTTTTCACACTCGCATAGCGTAACCGCGTATTTGACCCCGAATGAAAGGATAATAACCCTTCTAAGAAAAGTCAAAGGTCAGTAGTTTCCTTTTTGAAAGGAATTTAAAACAAAAGCTCAACACTGACGGCTTCAGGAATAACACGTGACGCCATCGCAACAATTCGGGCAGGAGTATAAAACCCCCATCTCCTCCCTCATTCTCTTCCATAAAAAAAATTAACCTCCATAACCGACCATTAACTTAGATCTTGCTACATAAAGGGCAATCATCTTCAATCGACCATGAGAAAAAGAGCCAAGAGCACAAGAGAACAATACTCCACCTCCCAAGAAGTCTCATTAGAAGAAAAGGTTTGGAGGTTCAGAGTGTTCAAAAATGGCGTGCACCAAATGCACCATGATTCTCTTGCAAGACGTCCTATTCATTCCGGGGACGTCATTGATTGGGAATTCCTCGCTAGCCAAGGTCTTGATCAAGCTTTCTTCGAATCCATCAACAAAGACCCTTTCTTCGGCCCTCAATGGGTGAACCTCTTCTGAATCAATGAGCAGGTCTATCGAGAGTTGGTTCGTGAATTCTTTGCTTCATTTGAGTTTGATACCTCTCCTTGTAGGTATGATCCTGAGCATTTAGGTATTAGGTTTAGATTAAGGGTGAGCAAAGGGAAATTTCTCTTTTAGAGTTGGGATGGAAAGTCAGTTTGTACACCAAAAGAAAATCTAGGGAAAATATGACTCTAAATGGGTTAAGTAGGGCTGAGACGGTAAAGGTAAGTCACTTGTTGGTGGAATTTTGGCCAAGCATTAGGGACGGTGGATTTAATGTGGGAAACACGAAGGTGGCCTCCATTAGGGACCCAAAGGTTAAGATAGCCTACCGTTGCATTACAACGACCATATCAAGTAGGAAGGAAAGCACCAATAGGGTCACCGAGATTGATCTTTACTACCTTTATTGCGTCTACACTTAAGGGGTCATTTGCAACATTCCTTATTGGCTTTCCAAGTACCTAAGGAGTGTGAGGGAAAAGAACTTGATTTGTGGGGGAATGTTTGTGACTAGGATTGGCTGATCTTTTAGGTTGTTAACCAATGAAATGGTGGATGCATTGAGTGTCGATCCCCTCCCACATGTCTTTAAGAAAAAGTCATTAATAGCAATGGGGGTTGTTATGAAACTACATAATAGAGATGATTTTGGCCCGCAACACAAGAGGTCAAGGAGGATGATGAGGCCGAAGAGGCGGCTAGGGGGAAGTGGGCAATGAAGGGGCTGGAGGTTCCGCCGACATGTACCGCAACATAAGTCAAGGAGATTGGCAGGTTTGCCAGACATGATGGATGGACCAGCAGGTTAAACATTAGGGGCGGCTTAACACTTGGATGAGGCAACAGGAAGAGTGGGCTAACTGGATGTATGACCACATCGTCTACCAGTTCCAACACTTTTCCACCTGTGACAACATGGACCCTACCTCCAGATCGATCCATTCCCTAGGCGTGAAGCCGACTACCCTCCTTTTGGTTATCATAGACCCATGCCACCAGGCTATGCGTACCGCCCCTACCCCCGCATGATGGCTCTTCTTGATTACTCTTGTTCAATTCTGTACTCTTTATTTTCTTTCATTGTTGAACAATTATCGCTTGTAATAGTTTAGGATTTGGATGTTCAAACTTTTTTTCTGATTACTTGTTTGAATTATTTATCTGTTAGCTTATCGCGTGTCTTGTGTTTTAATTCTTCTTGTTTATTCTTTTATGTTTGAATCATGTTGTAATCATGATTTGTTTTGTTTTTAACTTTGTCTTATTAACAATCAAAGGTATTTTGTATAAAATCAGTGTAGGGGGAAATATTTGGTTTATAAGAACCAATTCAAACATATAAAATAAATTATTTAGATTAATCCGTGTCAGTTTTGAGTCATATGATTGTAATGATTAATCTCAGGTTTTATGCAGTATTTTATGCAGGAAATAACTAATAAAATTACACGCAGAAAAATTTTCAAGAAAAACGAAGAGGAAATTTTCACAGACGCAGACAGCATCAGGATTTATCTTGACGTCGTCACGTCCCCAGCCATGTGAAAATTCAACATTTTTCAATTATTCTTAAAAAGTAAATTGTGCAATATCTAAAATTTGTATTTTTCTTATAAACCTGCATAAACGTATGATTATTTCATCACTTTCATCCTATCTTTACTGCTTCCATAGAGTCAACCCTAAAGTTTTGGTGTATATATCATTATCCCGTCGATTTTACACCAGGTGTAGTTGTCTTTATCTTTGATTTACAGGTTATATTTGATGAGAAAAAGCTTGGAAGTTCTTAGGAAGTTTCATAGGATGATTATTAGAGGACTATTTAACCTGTTATCATATGTTTCTTTTCTATTATTGAGCAAACTAGGGGTGTACTAGTTTCTTTTACTTGTTTTCTTTTCCCTTTATTCGTTTTATGGGCACTTTTAAAGAACATTGAGGTCAATGTTCAACTTAAGTGTGGGGGGAAATAAGCCTTAGAAACTATTCATTCAATTGCCATTTGCTTGTTTCTTAGAATGATGGGTAATATATCAAAATATAGCGTAAAAGATAATTTCAAACAAAATTTAAATTTTTTTATGATACGTACCGACAAAAACCGTATTAATCGCGTCTCATAGATAAGAATTTATATGACTAGCACAAAAAACCTTCAGAACTCCACCTCAAAAATGTGAGGTTCGCCTTTAGATCTATAGGAATTCGGGTATCCATTTTTGATACCCAAGATAATTTATACCTTTAGCTTTCTCGAGTTAAGGTTCGAATGTAGTCATATGTGTCTATTCTGTCGTTATGGATGTGTACGTATGGTCTTTGTCGCCTTTTCTAGAGCATTGGTATCAGTACTAATTTATATGAGTGTACCGATAGTGTATTAAATTCTAGAACTTGTTTTTGTAATGCATCTCGAGACCGCATAGTGAGTATTAGGATTTGCCAGATAAGAGGCACTAGGATTAACCCATGTTTTAAACCTGTAATTGTTGTGATTGTCACATCGATCATGTAACTATCCTACACTCGTGCTTCACACTCATTTTTAGTGCAAGACTCCCCTAGTGAAACCCTTTGAGCCTATCCTTTTCATGGTTCTCATAATTTTTTTGTTAATCCAGACTATTAATGAAGAGCATTGTTAACCCTTAAACCAATTGTTACACCCTAATCGCCTTAGCCTACCTTGTATGTACTCACTTTTAGTACATTATTATTTTAACCCAAGTTAATTATTGAGTACACGGTTGCTTAGTCTTTATCCTTGTAAATACAGTTTTGGAACGATTGGGATTCATGTTAGTATCTATTTTGCGGAAGAATGTGAAAGAAAATATAAGTCAATACCCCCGTATGTTTGTCAAATAATCTCCATGTTATGTTGATCCACCTTAATTCGGGTCATTAGTTAGATTGTAATTATGAGTTCTAAAACTCAAGTGTAGGGGTGTATTTATAAACCCCAAGTGATGTATTATGTTAAAAAAAAGCTTGATGTATAGTTTGTATATCTTTGTCCAAGTCTTTGGCTTAACAACTCAGTCAACGTGTATTCGTATAAATAATTAGCTAACCATTTCACCCCAAATTCACCCAAAAAGTCACTCCCCAAATGTATCACATCCGTTTACATTTTCATTAATGTTATCTTACACCTACACCCCACAACCCTTTTAAAGTCCTCTTTGATAGTAATGACTTGTACTTACGCCTAGCGGTGAAGGTTTGATCCTTTACCAAGCCTATGGAAATTTATATGTTACAACAGGTAATGAGTGTTAATTTTCTGTTTCCCATAGTTGTTATAATTTATTATACACCCGAGAGAAAGAGAGAATCATAAACACTTATGTGAGGTGCTAGTATATACTTTCCGTGCTCATCTGTTAAACTCTATTGTTCGTGTACGTGCGGGGTATTGAAGTTCGCTCACATCTCGTTAAACTCTATTGTTCGTGTTTGAGTTTTTTTGGAGTTCGAGTCCATTTTTGATCCGTCATTATTTTGCTTGGAGGTAAACATCGAACAATAATATATTTATAAAACACTTCGAGATATAGATACTAATAAGTTAATCTAAATAGTATAAGGAAACTCTAGTAAAAAACGCAAAGGATTCTTTACCTCTCATATATATTGGTAAATAACATAGCTTATTAAAATGACATAAACTTAACGTAATGAATAGTTGCAAAACATGTTTTGTTCTTATGTCACTTAAAGGAGTAAATTGATGATGACTACCTTTCTTCAAATCATGCGTGAGAAAGAAAAAAAATAGTTATGGAGTTATACTTATCTAAGGGATGGGACTAATAAATTTTGTAAGACAAAATATTGATTGTGGAAACCGTAAAGGGGGGGGGGAGTGAATACGTTTCCTTTAAAAAAAATTAATATCAAAGATTATATCATTCTCTGTCGGCGGTCTCATAAATATATGGGGGCCGTCTAGTACATTAGCGGGCCGCCCTATTTAAAGGGACCACCTCTAAAAGAAGTTTTCGTACTAGATCATTTGTATCAAATCATCAATCAAGTTTGACGCAATATGAGAAGTGTTGATAATGGATTTACAATTACTAGCGCATATTCTACCAACATATCCACACTTACAATGTTTACTAAAAAAAGCTACACAACCATGACTAACACAACATATACAATAATTCACATAATTTTAAGCAAAATGCAAGTATAAAAGTAAAGCGATAAATGTAAAGACATAACTAAAGAGAAAGGTAAAAGAAAATATAAACCAACATGATGATTTATAGTGATTCGGTCACGAAGCTCCTCTTCACCCTACTCCACTCCTCGAATATCCAACTCGAGAGTTACTTCACTAATCAACAAGCACCCTTTAGGCAGAGAAAATCTTATACCAATGCTTACATTATTTTCCGACACTAAGCAAGATGTCGAGTCCTTCTTCGGGTACAACTAAACCCGTTATGTTTTATGGCCTAACATAACAAACATTGTGTTTTATGGCCTAAACACATAAACCGCGTTGCTTAAATTATTTTTCGACACTAAGCTAGATGTCGAGTCATAATCTTAGCTAGAACCAATCTACCACATCACCAATGTATTTTAAGGCCTAAAATACTAACCAACCCACAATCAACCCATCCAAATATATACATCATTTGGATCTACACACTACTAAAGATTAAAGACATGGACTCGTCTATATGTAACAAATGTTAGAAATAGACTAACTAGACTACATAACTTTGGATGTTAAAGATGACCGGAGTTCTTCTCTTGCACTTGAGGAAAGGAGGAAATGATAGAAGATTTGATCACATTTAAACAAGATTAACCAAGTTGAATGATCAAAGATTTAGAGAGATTTAGTAAGATCTAGAGAGAGAAAGAACTGAAAGAAAATCGTGCAAAATGGTTGTGAAAATAATTGGAGGTGACCCACTATTTATAGGAGCTGAAAAACAGCCTGTCAGGAAACAGAGGTCCCAGATATATTACGGGCCGCCGACTTATTTAAAGGACCGCCCCAACAGACGCTCCTGTTTTTGTCTTTTTGTGGTGACAAACTTGTCTGGTAAAAGTGTAACATGTTTTGGGGAGAAAAGAACTAGATTTTGAATTTTGAAATAATTACAACATAAAACATTTCTTTATAATTCAAAAATAATTTGTCTAATTAAGTTTTGAAAAAGTTATTTTGTTACATTTATAAAAATGTAAAGTTTAAGACAAAAACTTATTTCTTTGATCATCCTACAAGTTTAATGCTTGTTTGTACATACCTTATGTGATTTACGTCGGGTGTAAACCAATGTCCGTCTTGATGCATACTTGAGACGTCTAGAGATGTTGATGCATGTATGCATTGATGATTTGTGATTACGAGTAACTTGCGCACTTTACGTTACGTATTACAAGTTACATGTTTGTCATTACCAAAACATAAAGAGATCGTATAGATTAAATATCATAATATTTGCACTAACAATCTCCCCTTTTTTGATGATGACAAACTATGTAAACTATAACACATAGTAAAGTTTAAAAGTTACTTGTTTACACTCCCTTATCCCCCTTTTGTCAAAGAAAAAAGGTATAATGTGGATTATGGTCGGAGCATATAGGTTGGAGGTTTGAGAAGAAGACATTAGAAGAGGGGACGTGCTCCGAGTATATAGGTTTGAATTATGAGGAGAAGATATGAGAAATAAAGGTGAAGGTGATTGTGTGCTCCTTGGATAGTTTAGAAAAGGTCATGAGAGATGAGAAGTAGACAAGAGAAGAAGGTAGGTACTTTGAGTGTATAAGATGAAGGAATAAGGAAAATGTAGATGTTCCAAGTATAATGGTTGGCGGAATGAGAAAATAGCATGAGAAATAAGGTTGAGGTGGTTTTGTGTTTCATGGATAATTTAGATGAGGTTATGAGAAATGAGAAGAAGGCTTAAAAAGAAGGCAGGTACTTCAAGTATATAAATTAAAGGTATGAGTAGAGGACCTTAAGGTTGAGGGTGAATTTGAAGTGGAGGAGGTGAAGTATTTAGAGTACGAATGAACCCATCATCATATTTGACAATCCCAATCCTATCTTCCTATAAAGGTAAGCTTGCATCATCCTAGTGAAGTCTTTTATCATCAAGATTTAACCAACTTCATACTATTTACTGACATATCTCCTAGCTCTCGGTTGCTCATTGCATCCCCATGATAATTACATTCCTTGTATATTCACTTTAACGGATCCATGGATCAAATAAATTACCATCGATGGTCAAGAAGTTCGATGCAATTTAAATGAGTAGGACGCTTGCAAGTGCTCCCCCTCGGTGTATGCTCCCCTTGTTTGGGGCACCAAGGAATCAAGATATTGTTGTGCTACAAAACAAAGTTAGTAGACAAGTGCACATATACATATAGCAGAACATTAGCGGGGAACTAGACATGCACTTCTAGGTTTTATTAATCTAAAGTATGACACTTTGGAAGAGAAGTAGAAA
Organism: Tanacetum coccineum; assembly: GCA_026074375.1. Taxonomy (NCBI): domain Eukaryota; kingdom Viridiplantae; phylum Streptophyta; class Magnoliopsida; order Asterales; family Asteraceae; genus Tanacetum; species Tanacetum coccineum. The sequence goes on along the minus strand of BQNB010099978.1, from coordinate 9,967 downwards.
CTAGACACAAGTAATCATTATTTTAAAAATAACTTAAATGATGAAATAAAAAGAATCGAGACGTATGCTTACGGAGAAAGATTAGACCGACTTTTATAAGACGATAATGGGATATTCGTTTATACTGAGGGCAAAAAATTTTGGAGAATGACCTTTAAAAGTAGACGAATGACACTTAATATCTTAGAAAAATATGTCATATATATATATATATATATATATATATATATATATATATATATATATATATATATATATATATATATATACTTTAAAAGAATATAAAGAAAAATAAGACGAGGATGGAGACGATGTGCTCTTGGATGTGAATAAAAATGATTCCATAGAGCCGAAAAGTAGGAAATGGTGAGCGATACTAAAGAAGTGACATGTTGACGAGAGATTGATAGAAAAGATTAATATATCATTTGCACTAACAATTGATGTGCATGTGATCCTATCGAGACAAAGGTGGATGATTGGGAATTTAAAGGTTTGTTTGGTGTTTTGTTGGTTGATAATGTTGAGTAACAAAGTGGAGTGTGAAATGAGGTGGTAGTTCTTTCATGGTGGAATAATAATGAGAGACTCAATAATGTGGTGACTCAATAACACTTGAAGATTTAATATCTTCTTTATGTTCTTTACTTTTTAGAAAGTGGAAAGTTTTACGAAGGAGTGACATTTGCATTTTACAAATTACTTAAATATTTAGGATGAAATAATTAAGTTGTCAAGGGATATAGGAGGAATTCTAATAGTAACAGACTTTTAGAAGAGGGAAGACAACGTATAGAAGTGAAATTAAACGTTGAGATGAAGAGACTCATTAGAAGTGAAAAGGAACGTTTAGAAGTGAGAAGGAAACTTTTTATAAGTAGAAAAGGACTATCAGAGTGGAAAAGACTACTAGAAGAGTGAAAGAGATGTTTAGGAGTGATAAGAGTCGTCTATGAATTTGAGACAAGATGTATGCGAGATGTGAGGACCATTTCGTCTATGAATTTGTGAAGTGATGGATTGTAAGTCTATCAATTGTAAGGAATATGTTTGATAATGAGATGCATTTCGTTTATGAAATTCACTTGACTCTTGAAAACATAAGCAACGATGCTGATGAGTGTTGGGGATTGAGATAACCCATTGATCTGTAGAGAGAGATATTGGGTATAGGTTTGGGTGTGGAGTAGACGTCAACTCGTAGCAGAAGAGAGGAAGTGTTAAGAACAAAAATTGAATGGTATTACAAGCTGCTGCCGGCGGTCCCAGATATATCTGGGGGCCGCCAGAATAGATCTGGGGGCCGCCGGACCGCCAACAGGAGGGATGTTTAGAGAAATTGACGAATTTTTCGAAAAGAGTGACATTTTAATTTGCATTTCGCTAATTAAAAATACTTAAAGTACTTCGGATGAAGTAGTTAAGTTGTCACGACATGGAATGGAACACGGACTAGAATCAAAACTAGAAGAAAAGAAGAGAACGATTTATGGAATGTGTTCCATCATTCCTAAACCTTGACGAAGATAATTTAACGACTCACGCTTGAGGGGTAAAGAAAGAATGTCGGCGATGTTATCTTCAGACGCAACCTTTTCAATGGAGATTATTTATGGGATATTGACGTTTTCCTTTTGGACATTGTCCCGAAGGAAATGGTGACGTATCTTCGGTGTGTTTCGTACGCGAAAATAATAATAATAATAATAATAATAATAATAATAATAATAATAATAATAATAATAATAATAATAATAATAATAATAATAATAATAATAATAAAGAAGAAAACAAACAAAGATAGAGACGACGAGCTTGACAATGTCAAGATGGATGGTGGTCTTCTCGAGTATTGTGAATGTTCATAAAACAATCATATGACGAGGTATAAGGTTATCTTAAAGGTGGTAGCAGAAATAGTAGAGGAAAGAGATTAGCCATCTCTATGGTTGTAGAGGCGTGGTTGAGTGAGAAGGAAGAGGTGTGATCGAAAGATAAAGAGTGTTTTCATCAAAGAGAAAGAATGTTTTCTTCGAAGAGAAAGAATGTTTTCGTCGAAGAGAAAGAATGTTTCGTAGAAGAGAAAGAATGTTTTCGTCAAAAAGAAATAATGTTTTCGTCAAAGAGAAAGAATGTTTCGTCGAAGAGATAGAATGTTTTCATCGAAGAGAAAGAATGTTTTCGTCGAAGAGAAAGGAGAGCATTTTAACTTATGTTGTTAAACGGCTTGAATAGGAATTTTCGGATATGACCTTTAACGTTTGTGATCGCAAGTTAAAGATACTTGAATATTTCGGATGAAATATTCAAGTTGTCAAACCTACTTGGAGGAGCGTTAGATTTGTATCTAACCTTTTCTTGACGAAAGAGTGGATGATTCGGAAGAAAGGGAGATGATGATTAAGGGAAGGTGTGAATGAAGACTCAAGGAGATTTAAGACCATTCTACGACTCTTTTGACTTTTTAGATTTGTGACGCGGACGCGAAGGAAAATATTATAGTGTGAGAATATTTTATATATATATTATATATATAATATATATATATATATATACTATTTATATATCATTATACAGACGCGGAAGGGAAAATTATTATATGTGAGAAAAAATATATATAATATATATATATGATATATATTATATAGATGTATATTTATATGTATTCTATATATATTTTTATTATATATTTACATATAAAAATATATATCATATATTAATATATATTATATATATATACATAGATACATACATACATTCATATACATACATAATATATATAGATATATATATATATATATATATATATATATATATATATATATATATATATATATATATATACCTAGATGCATAAGATATATAGATATAATCATGCAAGTTTATCTAAGCATGCATCAACACAATAATCAACAAGATTAATGTGTAAGACTATATGACATTTAAATATTAATTGTCATACATTAAACTAACATAGTGTAGGTGCACAATTAACACGTAAGTCATGTAAAATGACGCATACAAAACGTGATAATTTTAAATGCAATCATCATGTAAAACATGTTAGCATTTAGCACTTAGGAGCATGTGTTATTTAGATAAACTAAGGAATATTTTATCTAAATTGCTAGAAAGCAAACGTTTTACACAGAACATGATTCCAATAGTTAAGCAAATAAACATTGAGCATTAAGATAAACATGAAAGCATATAATTGCATTACATGAGAGCACGTTATCATCATGAAACATCAAAGCACATATGTGAGATGCAAGTAGTCTAGATTGACTAAGAAGAAACCTAATATCTACTTGCTTAGTGTGCACTCCTAATGAGATACAAAGTTTATCAATGTAGACTATCATTAGGTATATTTAAGAGGAGTTATTTAGTCAAATTAGAGAATGAATGTGAGACTATCACTAGTGGTGTCAATTCAGGCAAAAAACACGAAACCATTTTTTGGGTTATACACGAACATAAACTTCACTCTTGGAAGCAATTTAACTGTTAGGTCAAATTGAATTTCTAGTGCTATAGATTCTCTAGTAGTCATTCTCATGTTAGATAAAATAGAATTCATATATTTGCCTAATGAAGTGTAGAAAAGATAAAAATTTGTTTTGTCTTTTCATACAAGGCCTACTATGACTAACTAATGTTACTTTAATTTCGGTTCACTTAAATCCTATCAAGATGTGTGGAATTCTAAGGTTGAATGAGAGAGCAAGCAAGTTGTTGTAGCTATAAGAAAGAATGAGTCATCTAGGACTAAGAGTATGCTTAAAAGTGACAATGTGTAATGCTCTATATAAGAGTGTTCAAAGAACTGCACCTTTTTATGTCTTTTTTTGAAAGAAATCCAATTTAGGTTATTTTACCTCAATAGATCTTGTGTTTGTTTCTTTTTAGAAATAATGATGATTACTAAGTTTTGTTACTCTATGTTAGACTTTTAAGAAGAGTGACAAGAGGAATATGTTTATCTAATGCCATAGGTGGATCTAACTAAACTGAGATGACATTTAGGACGAAGGGAATCCATCGATCCGTGGATTGCAATTTTAGGCAAGGATCATTTTTTTATTTTTGGAGATGGTGTTGATATTAGGTTTATTTGGAGAAGCTTATACTAAGTTATAACAAAGTTCTCAATTTTAAGTTTTCGAAATGACACTCTAAGTTCATGCTCATCAAGTTAGGTGTACTTATGTGTTCCTGATGGAAATTTATAAGTCGTCAGCCCTACTTAGTGTTGTGGTTAAGTTTAGCATGTATAATTTCGACCATAGATAATCAACCTTAATATTTGACACAATTTAGACTCAGAGACATCTGCATTTCAAGTGTGTGTTGAAATTTGATACTATCTTGTTGTCTTATAATCGACTTGTAATTCATGTAATAACCGAGGATGGTTAAACATGTAGACTCGAAAAAATATCTATGGTCATTTGATTGATATTTTCGTGATCTAGATAAATCCTTCTAGATTTATCTGTTAATATTCTAATTTTGTAAATTAGAATTGAATGATGCGATGATTATCGTTTGAATAATAATCATCTTCATATTCAAAATCCTCTTACGATCACTTATTGAAAGAAAGCACGATAATAGTTTGTGGAATATGTTCAATTCTTCCTAATTCTAACCTTTGATGGTTAAAGGGTTCTCATTTGGTGAGGAAGAAATATTATGCTTGTTTGATAAAGTAAGTTCAGAGTTTTGATGAGAAGATAATTTAGGTCTTGAGTTGTTGCTTTTGAATTGTTTAAGCAAAGTTACATATGTTGTGCATTTGCTCATGTTTGGCTTTTCAGAAACAAGGACTTTACCAATTGCATTGCAAGGTAAATTACTTGAGTATTTCGGATGAAATATATTCAAGTCGTCAATCCTACTGCTTTGTGTATTTTATGCATATATTTACCAAATATTTGGAACAAAACTATTGGACAAGTAGACTCACTATTGGACAAGTAGACTCAATATGACATCATCTACACAAGTGTGAGTTATGATCCGATGCATATTCTTATCGTCTTGGAAAGGGATGTCGTTATTTTCATATCAATCGAGTGTGATTGAGTATGTAGGTTTAAGATAATATCTCTTGTTATATTTTGATATAATCTTAACTGATAGACAAATAAGAATCCGATTTCTTGTCCATACTCGAAAACTTGTCAATTAGATTCGATAATAATATCAATCATAATTTGAATAATGAATCGATATATATTCGAAATCTTTCTTGACGCTCACGAACACTCTTTTTTAAAAGAAAATAAATAAAGATTTTCATAGTGTGTTCCATTAATCCTAAGACTAGTTGTAAGGTGAGATTGATGAATAATGACAAGTTAATTTCTTATTTCAAGATTGTCATATATTTTGCTTGTGCGAAAAACTATTTGTTGATATGTATAGTATGCATAGCTTTTGACATTTTATGAGTATATAAATGATTTTCCTAACCATTTCTATACAACACACATCTTTTGTAAAATACTATATGTTTATAACAAGAATATAATTATGTGTGTGTTAGAACAATGCAAGCACAAGCAAAGTTTAAAAATACATTTTGTTTTACTTAATTACTAATGTATTAATACAATCTTTTATTTTGTTTAACCAACCCAAGGTCAAACACCGCAAGATGATGAAAAGATTAAGACATCTTGTTGGAAGAGAGTTGATGTGTTGGAAATATTTTAGTGACGGGTTTTAATATATGATCTTAGGACATTTATTTTTCCACACACTTGACAAACTATTAAACTTTCATTCCTAAATGGGTTACTACACTCAAAATGATCTACAAGATGCTTATGTAACACTTGTAAATATAGAAATCTATGCCTATATGCAATGCACAAACAATTTTGCAACTTAACGTAAGATATCTAGCGTAATTCCTATTAGGCATAAGTCGGAAAACTAGTAACATACAAATAGCATACACGGCACATGTGTTTAGATATATAATTAGCTCAATTGAAAATAGTAATGATTACTTATTAATATCTAATAACCAAATTGAAACAAAAGTAAACACACATAATCATCTAGCATACACATATTTTTCAAAGATATATCAAATAGAAATGCCCGACTCAAAAGAAAATGTAAAATACAAGTTTTATGTTAAAATGGAACTCAATGTTTTGACTACTATGTAGTATTTTGCATTTCTGGCATATTTAAGTTTAGAATGAAGACTTGGAAGTATTTTTAAATGAAAGTAGATTCAATTATCTTCTAAATGGCGGGTGGGACGACTTCTACGGACTTACGGTTAATTTTATATGATTTTTCGAAGTTTGCCAAATTCTGTTGAAACAAACAGACGGCCCCCATAAAGGTGACGGCCCCCAGATATATTTGACAGCCGCCCGAACATTTATAATACCGCCACCGGTGACCCCAAGACACGCTTTTTGTTCAAAATTATTTTGTAACTTAACTATAGAACATAGGACTTTAAAAAGTTGTTCCAGCACATAAATTTCGTGTTTTAGACATCATTTCTACTCTTACGACTTAGACAAACATAGGTTGACACTTCCAAGTTTTTTTGAGAAAATTTTCCTTCAAGCTAGTATACGAAGTATATTTGTTGATCCCAATGAGAAGATCTTAAACTCCTTAGCTTGATGTAAGGTTTAGTATCCTTGGATAAATCCAAAGCTACTAAGACTAAAACTTTGAGTGTATGATATAAACTATGCGGAATCTAGTTTATATCACTAAGAAGAATAACAGTAAGATATGTTTGACACAGAAATACAACCAAAATAATAAGCTCTAATATATTAATACGAACACTCTTTGTTAGTGTTAGGGTTTACAACCTTGAAGCTATGACAATGACTCGTTTTTTATACATTGAATTCTATACCCTAGGACCTCCTTTTATACACCAAGGAGTCCTACAAGGCTTTATAATACTTTCCTAAGATATCACGATCTTTTCTAAAAGCAAACGTAATCTCTTAAACAAATACATTATACATATCTTCTTTACAAATAACTAATACTTATCTTCGTAAGTATTCTTGTTCTCTAAACAATCCATATCTCTTTACTTGTCTTTATCCTTCTGACAGTAGTAACTCTTTTAGCAGTTGTAATCCAGCAGCATTAACTTTTGTACCAGCAGTACTAATAAACATAAACAGTAGTAACTTTAGTACTAGCAGTACTAATATATACTAACAGTAGTAACTGTGTACTAGCGGTCTTAACTCTACTACTAGCAGCACTAACTACTTAGCATATTTTTCAATAAGATCACTAACAGTACTAACATTGCACTGACAGTATTAACTTTCCATTAATAGTCTTAACTACTTAGAGTATTTTGCTTTACAGCAGTAACATTCACCTGAGCAGTAGTAACTTCAAGAAGCCTTTTAATCCCAACAATCCTCCCATAAACTTGATGTTCATCTTCTGAATCTTCAAGTTTCATTCAAAGATTTTACCATTACCAGGAGGATGCTTCCAAACACTTCATTGACCATTTTACTGCTTTACCATGAGCTTGAGTAGTTGATAAACCATCTCATTCCACTGATCTGCTTAAAGCTTCTTGTTCAGCATGTTTGTGATTGTTATTGGTGTAAGTGGATATCTCTTTTCAACCAACATAAAGACATGTAAATGTTTAAACCTTATAAAGTGCACTCCACAGGAATCATATAACTTCTAAACTGTCACCTTGTATCCTTGTAGAGATCTCCATACTTCACTTTCTACATCAGGTTCAAACATTACTCTCAAATCACCCTATAACACCCTTTCAAAATCTTCCTCTGGCCTGTTATCCCCATGCATAGCTTTAACTAACTTCCATAAATTTGCTAAGTCTTCTCTGTTAAATTCACTAAGCAGTTGGCTGAACACATGGTATAGCTTTGAACTTCCATCAGCTCTAAATATTTCATAATACCCTGGCTTACCTCTTGTATGAATCTGAAAACCTACAACTGGTACTTTGGTAGCTAGAGGTATAGCATTGATTACTATTTCTTCTTCTTTAGCAAGCTCAAAGCATTTCTTAAGCTCTTATCCTCTTTATCATCCTCCACTCTTTGCCTTTTGGAAGATTCTTGTTCTTGCTTATCCTTTGCTCTTTTCCTACCAATTGATTTCTTTCTGCTGCTGCCTTCAGCTTTCTTTTCACTACTTACTTCCTTTTGTACCTTTTCTGAAGGAAGATCTTCTTCCATGGGAACAAAGCTATTTATCCACTTCATATGCTTTTTAAAAAGCTTTTGAACTTCATCAAAGCCTTTATCCTTTAACTGTGCATGTGAGTAGCCTGCCATGTTCTTCAGATACTGTATCATCTAATTTCTTCTTTGAGTTTTAGTGGGAGGTTTATTGCTTATATCTTCTGCTCTTTGTGCTGCAAAGAACTTCTTTCTTTCTCTAATAAGTTCTGCTAGCCTTCTTGATTTTTCTTCAACGGACATGGCTTCTCTTTTATTTTCCTATAAATTTGCAGCTAACTCATAATCTGCCTCTATCATGGCTTGCTCATTATCTCATTCTTCATAAATAGCTTCTTTACTAGCTTCTTCTTGTGCAACTCTCTCTTTTAGAATTCTTTCTAACTCTGCTTGCTCTTCAGCTTCAATCTCTCTTGCAAGCTCTTCATCAAGTTCTATTTGATCTTTCTTCTTTAATTGCTTTTCAGGCTCAATCATTATTGCCTTGCCTTTGTCTTTGGACTTCTGAGAAGGAACTGTTGTTGTTACAGTGGATTCAACATGTTCTCTGAAAGCAATTCCCTTAGCTCTTTGCTATGGTGGTGTAGTTATTACAGGTGTAGCAACAACTGCTATAGTAGCAGTACTAACCATTATAGTGGCAGTACTAACATTTTTACTTGATTCTTGAACCACATCTTTTTCCTGAGGTTTTGCACTCTTCATTGCAGCAAGTGCTTGAGCTAGTGTAATTTCTTAAGCTAAATCAATTTCATCAGTACTAACTGGAATTGACTTTGTAGGCATAGCAGCATTAATCACAGGCTCTTTAGTCTCTATTACTATTTCATCACCATCAAAAACACCAGTATCAAACATCATATTATCATTATTCTCATCATTCCTCCTCTGAGTCTCAACTAAAGTAACTTCAGTATATGTGTCAATGGCATTAATTCTACTCTTCCCCTATTTGGATGCATCCTCCTGAGCACCCAAACCTTCATCATCTGAGGATGCTACTCTTCTTGTGACACCAACCTTGTACAATCTCTTAAATTTGTGAGTTCTTAACCCTGCTTTCTTATCTAACTTTTTAACTCTCAACTTCAAATTTATGATCTCCTGAGCTTCAGCAGTCTTATTATGTTCTAGGTCAAGGACTCTCTTAAAAAATTTGGTACACATATCCATCAATTCAGTGAGTTTCATTCTATCCTCACCACTGAGCAGTGGATCATTGGAATGTGTAAGAACATGTTCCTCATTTGGTACATCAGCAGTAGAATCACTAGTGTGAGGAACTTCAGTATTCTTTTTCTGCTTCCTCCTAGACTGTTTCTTCTGGGGTTTAGATGTAGATGGTTGAGTAGTAATAAGTATGTGTTGAGAATCAATAGGAATCTCTGAATCTTCACCATCTTCTTGATTAGCTTAAACCATCATTGTTACAAACAGGGGTGTTACTCTCCCAGAAAAGTCATTTCCTTTGCTCTTCATATTGGCAAAGATTTTATTTATGTGTGAGGGGATAAGATAAATCTTTTTGTGATGTGACATATCCTCAAGCTGTTGATTAATAAATACTTATACAAATCGTGGATACATCAGAAATTTAACCCCTCCCTCTAAGTGCTTTACCATAGCATCAAAAATATACTTGGACAGATTAAATTTTTGGTTTGTGGCCAAGCATATGATTGCAGAGGCCATAGTGCTACTAAATTTATTCCAGGAAGTTGACT
>BQNB010099977.1:9370-24808 GCA_026074375.1 Tanacetum coccineum | reverse complement strand
AAAGTGAATATGATGGTATACCTGAAGCTGAAAAGAAGTTTAAACAACTTGAAAGTGATGAAGAGATGGCTAGGAAAATACAAGAAGAGTGGGAAGCTGAAGAGGAAAGAAACAAAATATCTGAAGAAAAAGCTGCCAATGAAGCTCTTATAAGAAACTTTGATGATATAAAGGCAAGGATGGAGGCAGATAGACTTCTTGCTGAGAAGCTTCAAGAACAAGAAAGAGAGCAATTTACAATAGAAGAAAGAGCAAAGTTCCTTCATGACACAATTGCTGCTCAAAGAAAATTCCTTGCTCAGCAAAGATCAGAAGCTATTAGAAATAGACCACCAACCAAGAATCAATTAAGAAATCAGATGATGACCTACTTAAAACATGTGGGAAACTTCAAACATGCTGAACTGAAAATCAAGAAGTTTGAAGAAGTACAAGCTTTGTATGAGAAGATTAAGAGGTCAGATGAAGATTTTATCTCTATTGGGTCTGCCGAGGATGAAAGATTGATAAAGAGAATGAATGAAAAAGGAGTTGATTCCTCTAAAAGTGAAGTACTCAAGGAGCATAGTAAAGCAGAAGTTAAGGAGGAAAGCAAAGAAGAAGAGAGTACCAGAAAGAGGAAACTTGGTACTAGGAAAAAGATGAAGTCAAGAAAAAGAAGATATATTCAAAACACTTCTAAAGATGATAGTGACAAAGAAAATGATGAGCTGAGATTACATCTAACAATAGCTCAGGATGAAGAGAAAGAAGTGGATTATGAAATACTTGACAGAAAATATCCTATCAAAGAATGGAAGACAGAGTGTCTTGGAACTAAACCATCAAGCTGAACACATTGAAGAGATTAATCAAAATGTGGTGATTAAAAGTAATGGACAGAAGAGATACTTTAGTACTTTGAATGCTGTGCATCAACTGGTAATGGACAGATTTCAAGATGAGATACCTGAAGGTTTTGACATAGTACTTTGGGGAGATCTGATGGTTATGTTCAATCCAGATGATGAAGATGAGTTTTGGAAGTCACAGCTAGGTTGGAATATTGTAAGTTGGAAGTTGCATAGTTCTTCAGGAGTACATACCTTAGTGACTGAGACAGGATTAGTCATCCATATGCTGGTAGAGAAGAAGTATCCTTTGAGAAAGGAAGTACTGATGAAAATGCTGAACTTAAAGTTAGAGTCTGAAGAAGACAGTACTATGGCATTGGAGTTGATTAAATTTGTCAAGAAGCTACTTGCAGAGTTAGAACCTGAAGAATAAGATTGATGGGATTGAGAAGGGTTTGAGTGTTGGCTAACCACCACACAACAAATGGTCATCAGTTCACCATGCTTAACAGGCATAAGAACTGGCTAGTCCATAAGCAAACGGCTTGTGGTAAAGACTTCTTAAATCCGTTTATGGTTGACAATTTACCAAAAATTGTAAGGTTCTCAACTCACCTTGCTTCATGGTTAAGAGTTGGCTAGTCCATGATCAAACAGTTCATGGTAAAGACTAATAAAATCTGTTGATAGCTGATAGTTTGATAAAAACTATATGGTTTATCAATGCACCATGTTATGACAATGAAGCATTGGCTAGTCCAAAAGCAAACAGAATTTGGTAAAGATAAATCAATTCCGTTGATGGTTGACAGTTTACCAAAAACTGTATGGTAATTAACTCACCATGTTTTTAAAATAAAGAGTTAACTATCCCAGAGCAAACGGCTACTGGTAAAGGAACATCAAATCCGTTAATAGCTGGTAGTTTGCCAAAAACTACAAAGCCAATGTAGTTAGATTGTTGCTGAAAAGATGTTGATGTGTTGTTGAGAAGACAAAGTTGCTGCTGAAGAAGGATAGACTTTAAAAGATCAAGAAATGATAAGAGTGTTTGGATACATCCTCTATGTGTTAAAGAAGTTGAAGAAAAATGAAGTTAAAAGAGTTCAACATTCGTGTTTAAGGGAGGATTGTTAGGATTTATGTTTTCCTAAGTTAGTACCGACAGTACAAATAGTTAGTACTGATAGTTATAGTTAGTACTGACAGTACAAGATGTTAAGTACTGATCAGTTAGTTAGTACCGTTAGAAGAAAATAGTTAGTACCGTTTAATAGATATGTATGAGATGTTTTAGGAAAAGATATGTATGCATTTTGTAAGCCTGTTAGGGTTTATCCTTAGTCTATAAAAGGATCCCTCTTGGCATAGTTAGACATACGATCAAAAGATATCTCATAGCAAAATCATATCTCAATAGTTAGTAATATGTATTCATTCAAAGCAGATTAATAGAAGTTATTATTCAGTTCTACATTGTTTTTCTTAGTACTTGTGTTAAGATTCCGCATTAACACATAGTATTCATAATCAGTGTTTATATATAGTCAACTATATTTATACATTTTGGCTATCATCCTTAATAGGCTGTAGAGATCTATTCCTTAAGGAACTCTCAAGTGGTATCAGAGCCTGTGAGAAACTCTGAATAAGAAGAACAATCTAATCCAGCTATAAACCTTCAACATGTCTGAGCCAAGAGAAATTCCATACACCACACCTCCACCATCGTCACAAACACCAACCAAACAAACTAACTCATACAGTTTCAACATCAAGCTGCCTTTTTTCCAAAAAAGGGAGGAATATGATATATGGCTATGAAAATGGAGCAATTTTTTGGCCCATAACGACTATCCAATTGGGGGTTATACAAAATGCGAATGGTCTGTATTCAATCATACAAGAACGATCAGGACAAATTAAGGTTTTGCCTCCTAGAACTGCAGAAGAGATTATAGCTAGAGAAAGAGAGAGAAAAGAAAGGACCACCTTGCTTATGGCCCTACCAGAAGATCATCTTGCTAAGTTCCATAAGATGACTGATGCAAAAGAGATGTGGGATGCCATCAAATCTAGATTTGGTGGAAATGACGAATCCAAGAAGATGCAAAAGTATATCTTGAAGCAACAGTTTGAAGGATTCTCTGTATCCAACACAGAAGGGCTTCACAAAGGCTATGACAGGTTCCAAAGTCTTCTAAGTCAGTTAGAGATTCATGGAGCAGGTGTATCTACTGAGGATGCAAATCAAAAATTTCTAAGATCTCTACCTTCTGCCTGGTCACAAGTTTCCTTGATAATGAGGACCAAACCAGGAGTAGACAGTCTAAGCTTTGATGATTTGTACAATAATCTAAGAGTCTTTGAGAGTGATATAAAAGGGCACATACTGCAACTTCATCTCTAGCCGCAAAACGTAGCTTTTGTCTCTGAGAACACCAGCAGTACTAATGAAGTTAGTACCGCTTATTATGTTCCCAATCTTTCTATTCAAAACTCAAAGTATGAACAACCTTCATCATACTCATTACTTGTTAATCAATCAAGTTGCCCTCAACTGGATCATGAGGACTTGGAACAGATTGATGAATATGACCTTGAAGAAATGGACTTGAAGTGGCAAGTGGCCATGATCTCAATAAGAATGAAAAAATTCTACAAGAAGACTGGTAGAAAGCTACAGTTTGATGCAAAAGAACATGTTGGCTTTGATAAAACCAAAGTGGAATGTTACAATTGCCACAAAATAGGGCATTTTGCTAGAGAGTGTAGAATCAAGGGAACTCAAGATAACAGGAGGAGGGATGCATGGAATTCTGGAAACAAGGATGGGAGCAGAACTGGACAGAAGGAGGATTCTAAAGCATTGGTGACAATTGATGGAGAAGGTGTGGATTGGACAAATCACTCAGAAGATGAAGATTATGCTTGATTGATTTGCAAACATCTCAGGCTCAGACACAGAGGTAATTTTGTTGTGTTCAAACTAGTGTAAGCGTTTATGCTTATCTTAAAAAACTATATGATGCTCAGGAGGAGACAGCTTAGTGATGCAAGCATAGAAATAAAGGCATATTCTCAAGGTCTTAAGAAAGTTGAAGCACAGTTAGTTGCTCATCAACAAGGACAACTTTGGTATGAACAAAAGATAAAGTTTATGAAAATAGATTTAGATGATAAAACAGATGTTCTCACATACCATAAGAAATTATTAGCAGAAGCTCAAATAAGAAAAAGAGATTTAAGGGTTAAAGTAGAAAAATGGCATAATTCTTCTAAGAATCTTAGTAAACTGCTAAATACCCAAATGAGTGCTAATGATAAGTTTGGGCTTGGGTATGGGGATCACAGATATGATGGTATTTTGAGCTATGAAAATGAAGTGTTGCAGAGTGTTTTTATGAATAAAGAAAGTGAGATAGAAAACCAACCTTTGTATGATAGGTTTGTTACAGCATAGGGAATGCATGTTGTACCCCCACCTATGACAGGAAATTACATGCCTATAGGGACCCCCCCCCCCCAATGAGGAGAAATAGATGATTCTATGTTTAAATATGGTCAAAAGATCCAACCTAGTGAATCTGAATCACAATCAAGTGATTTTGATACCTGTGAATCTAACATTAGTACAGAACCCTCTGAATTAGTGTCTGAACCAGTTGTCAATGAATCTAATGTTGAATGTCAACCTAAGGTTTGGTCTGATACTCCTATCATTGAGGAGTATGAGTCAGATAGTGAAAATGAGTGTGTAGTTATACCAACAAAACAAAGTAAACACCCTAGTTTTGTAATCAGCAAAGTAAATACTCGTTGGGAAAAATGTTAAGAGTCAGTTCACACATAGTCAAAAACATAAAGTTGACAAGAAAGATTTAGGGCATGGGTTTACTGTTAGAGCATGTTTTGTATGTGGTAGTCTTAATCATTTAATTAGAGATTGTGATTTCCATGAGAAGAGGATGGCAAGAAAAGCTGAGTTAAACAATGGTTGGAATAATGTGAAAAGAGGATGGAATGATGTGCAAAGAGTGAATAAACAAAACCAATTTGTTCCTTCATCAGTACTAACTAGAACTGGTATAATTCCAGTTAATACTGCTAGAACTAGCGGTACTAAAAATTTTAATACTGCTAGGCAAAATGTTAACAGACTGACAGTACTAACTAGTATTGCCATGAAAGTTAATATTGTTAAGCCCTTTGTGAATAGAGTTAGACCAGCAAATGTTTTTTACAAAACTCATTCATCATCAAGACCTTTCAAAAATCCAACAGTACTAAGAACAGATTTTTCAAAACAAAAGGTTAATGCTGCTAAGGTAAATGTAGTTAATACTGTTGGGGGAAAAAGGGAAACTGTTGTTAAGCCCTCAGCAGGTTGTAATTGGAGACCACAAAGATACCATGGTAGATCCAGTCTTAGAAATTGTTATACTTTTAAAGATCCACTAGGCAGACTCAAGCCCAAACAGGCTTGGGTCCCTAAGAGAATCTAATCTCTTTCTTTTAATGTGCAGGATTATCCACATCGAGCTCTAAAGAATAAAGGAATTGTTGATAGTGGATGTTCCAGGCACCCCTCCCCCCACCCCACTCATGACTGATCTCCCTTATCTTTATCTTTTTTTTTATTTTTTTTTTTTTTGGAACAAGGCCTACCTTGCTGAATTTCAAGATTTTAATGGTGGCTCTGTTGCTTTTGGAGGTAGTAAAGGTTATATCACTGGTAAAGGTAAAATTAGAATGGGTAAGTTAGATTTTGAGGATGTATGCTTTGTAAAAGAACTTCAGCATTTCAATCTCTTTTCTGTGTCACAAATGTATGACAAAAAGAACAAGGTTCTGTTTACTGACTCTGAATGTCTTGTTTTATCTTCTGAGTTTAAGTTACCTGATGAAAATCAAGTGTTACTTAAAATCCCTAGACAAAACAACATGTACAGTTTCAATTTAGAGAACATTATTCCTTCAGGAGGATTGGCTTGTTTAATTGCAAAGGCTACAACTGATGAATCTAACAAATGGCATAGGAGGTTGGGTCATGTTAATTTCAAAAACCTAAACAAACTTGTTAAGGGAAACCTTGTAAGAGGTTTACCTTCTAAGCTTTTCCAAAATGACCACACTTGTGTTGCTTGTCAGAAAGGAAAGCAACACAAGGCCTCCTGTAAGGCCAAAACAGTAAGCTTTATTAGCCACTCCTTACAACTTCTTCGTATGGATTTGTTTGGACCTACATCTGTAAGGAGTATAAACCATAAGACCTATTGCCTAGTTATCACTGATGATTTTAGCAGGTTTAGTTGGGTATTTTTCTTAAGAACTAAGGATGAAACTAGTGAAATCCTTAAGGACTTTATAAGACAGATAGAGAACCAATTGAATCAAAAAGTTAAAACTATTAGATGTGATAATGGTACAAATAGAACAGGATGTGATTGAATTAGTTGTGGGTCAAAAGGAATCAAGAAGGAATCAGTAATGCCAGAACTCCACAACAATATGGAGTTGTGAGAGAAGAAAAGGACCTTATTGTGGCTGCAAGGACCATGCTTGCAGATTCATTTTTACCTAACCATTTTGGGCGGTATGAGCAGTTAGTACTGCTTGTTATGTTCTTAACAGGGTTTAGTGTGACCAAGCCTCATAATAGACCACCTTATGAAACTTTTAACTGGTAAGATACCAATTATAAGTTATATAAGACCTTTTGGGTGCCATGTGACCATCTTGAATACCATTGACCACCTGGGCAAGTTTGCTAGAAAATTAGATGAGGGATTTTTAGTTGGGTATTCTCTACAAAGTAAGGCTTTTAGAGTATACAACTTAGAAACCAAAAGGTTTGAAGATAAAAACCTGCACATCAAATTGTAGAAAACAAAACCAAATGTTGCAGGGAAAGGACCAACTTGGCTTTTTGATCTTGATTATTTAACTAATTCTATGAATTATCATCCTATAAGATCAGAGAATCAAGCTAATCAACATGTAGGTCAACAAGAAGCTAACCAAAATGCAGGTATAGACTGATTTTATTGAAGCAGGGATTCGAAACAGAGAGAAAATCTACTCAAGACATTGCTTTGTACTGCCAATATGGCCTTCTTATTCTTCAACAATCACTCCTGATTTAAAGACAGATGAAAAGAGAGATGGTCCAAGAGAGGAAGAACAAGTATTTATGGATGAACTTAAAAGGATTAAGAGGCAAGAAAAGGAGGCTAATGAGGAAGCTGAAGATCTCAGGAAGAAGTTTGAGCACTTAGTGATAAAAGAAGGAGCTGCTAGACCTAGCAGTACTAACATTTTTAGTACTGTTAGCACACTAGCTAAAGCTAGCAGTACTAGCCTAGTTAATACTGTTAGCATACCAGTTAGTACTGCCAGTCTTCATGAGGGACTATCTCTTTGTGATCCAACAAATCCTAAAGAAGATGACTCAGAAATACCTCCACTTGAGGATATCTATCAAAATTCTACTGATGGTATTTTCACTACTTCATCTTATGATGATGAGGGTGTAGTGGCTGACTTTACAAACTTGGAAACTATTGTGAATGTTAGTCCTATTCCCACATCAAGGATTCACTCCACTCATCCTAAAGAACTTATTCTAAGAGATCCAACCTCAGCAGTTCAAACAAGAAGCAAATTGCATAAAAGTTCTGGAGCTCATGCTTTTGTTAGCTATGTTCAAAAGCAAAGGAGAAATAATCATAAAGACTTCCAGCACTGTTTATTTGCTTGTTTCCTATCTCAACAAGAACCCAAGAAGATTTCAGAAGCTCTTGAAGATGAAAGTTGGGTTGATGCTATGCAAGAAGAATTGCTGCAGTTTAAGATACAGAAAGTTTGGGTCTTAGTAGATTTGCCTTATGGGAAGAAGGCTATCGGTACAAAGTGGGTTTATCGCATAAAGATGATGAAGAGGAGTTGTTGTCAGAAATAAAGCTAGGTTAGTTGCTCAGGGACATAGGCAAGAGGAAGGGATAGACTATGATGAGGTTTTTGCTCCTGTGGCCAGGATTGAAGCCATAAGGATCTTTTTGGCCTTTGCCTCATACATGGGTTTTATAGTCTATCAAATGGATGTGAAAAGTGCCTTCCTTTATGGGAAAATTGATGAAGAGGTGTATGTATCTCAACCACCAGGTTTTCTAGATCCTAAATATCCTCAGAAAGTATACAAAGTTGTAAAAGCTCTCTATGGGCTACATCAAGCTCCCAGAGCTTGGTATGCTACTTTATCTTCTTTCTTATTAAAGAATGGATACAGAAGAGGTACTATTGACAAAACTCTCTTCATAAAGAAGGACAAACATGATATCATACTAGTTCAAGTCTATGTGGATGATATCATCTTTGGGTCTACAAAGAAGTCTTGGTGTGATGAGTTTGAAGCATTAATGAAGAGTAAATTTCAGATGAGTTCAATGGGAGAGCTCACTTTCTTTCTTGGATTACAAGTCAAACAGAAGGAAGATGGTATCTTTATTAGTCAGGATAAGTATGTTGCAGAAATCCTGAAGAAGTTTGACTTTGCAAATGTTAAGACTGCTAGTACACCAATTGAGACTCAGAAGCCTTTAGTCAAGGATGAGGAAGCTAGTGATGTGGATGTTCATCTCTATAGGTCCATGAGGTGCTCTTTATGTTCTGACTGCTTCTAGGCCTGATATTAAGTTTGCAGTCTGTGCTTTGTTCTAGTTTCTGAGTCACTCAAAGTCTTCTCATCTAAGTGCTGTCAAGAAATTATTAGTTACTAAAGAGAACCAAACTGGGTCTTTGGTATCCTAGAGTGTCTTCATTTGACCTGGAATCCTACTCAGATAGTGACTATGCTGGAGCAAATCTTGACAGGAAAATCACTACAGGAGTGTGAATTTCTGGTAGGGATTGTTTCTTGGCAATCAAAAAGCGACCATTTGCTACTTCTACTACAGAAGCAGAGTATGTTGCTGCTGCAAGCTGCTGTGGGCAAGTTTTATGGATTCAAAATCAAATGTTAGACTATGGGTTCAACTTCATGAACACAAAGATCTACATTGATAATGAAAGCACCATTTGCATTATAAAGAATCCAGTATATCATTCCAAAACAAAGCACATTGCTATTAGGCACCCATTTATAGAGATGCTTATGAAAAGAAAATCATTCAGGTGCATTAAAATCCACACTAATAACCAATGTAGATGATTTACTCACAAGGACATTTGATGTTAGCAGGTTTCAGTTCTAGGTTGTTATATTGGATGTTAATCTAAGTTCCATTGGTTTAAAGGAGGCAATATGCTGTTTGTTAGTTTATATGAAGTAAATTGTTTAACCATAGGTGATGCCTTACTGAGGTTGATAGCATTTAGAGGGTCATTGAGAGAGTTACTTGAATGGTACTAATTCTCAAATTCAGGAAAAGGTGTTTGCGAATGCAGCATTGAAAAATGAATTAAGAAAGTTAGAAGGAAATAGCGTGGATACTAAGTTTGTAAAACCATCAATCTTGGGGAAACCGGTTTTACAATCACTCAAAAACCAATCAGTTGTTAGACAAACGAATGCGTTTTAATCTGAACGACCAAAATTTTCAAAACCACGGTTTGCCTCCCAAGTTGATGTGAATAACGATTTGCCGCTAATTCACCGTATTTAAGTACCATTATTATCAATAAACTTGTCAAGTATATCCAGGTACTTGAGTAAATCACTTATGTACGTTTCAGGTTCACAGCCCGTTTAGTCTTTAAAATCCTCTTGCCAAAGGCGATATACATAATCCAAAAAGTTTACCCCTTTTGAGGCAAAAATTCCTTGAACTGAGTTCGGAGTACTTTAAGACAAGTCTTTGCATTAATCGCATGAAGATTCTCTCTTTCAAATTGCAGCTGTAACTGATCTAAATTATGGAACATCCTTATTCTGAAAGTCTGATGCTCTTCACCGAAGAATGCAAGAAATGCAGTTTCAAAGTCCCTTTTATCTGTGACAAAAAAATCATTGATCGGTTAGAGAGTTTTAAGATGTGACTCAAGTACTTTAAAACATGTCATGCCGGTGGAGTGCATTTGTCTTTCTTCTAATTGAATCTGGTGCAGCTCTCTCTCTTGTGAATTAGAATTCAAATATTCCATTAAATTTTGATGTGTGAAATGTGAAAAGATAAGATATTGATAGTTCTATCTGAAATAATAGCAAGCCATATGGCATGTTTTGAAAACATTAGAAACTTCTGCTCGAACTTCATTTACAGGCTCGTATCATTGTTGAATGACATTTCTAAGACCGTAAATGTTATCGATTTTCAGAAGACATGCCATTTGAAAACTTCTTTTTGTATTTTTCTCATTTTTTAATTTTGTATTTTGTTTTTGAAAAATTTATATAAAAAGAAAATATTTTTGGTTTTTCTGAGTTATATTATATACATATGATACAAAGGATATTCGAATAGGTACCACCACTATTCGTCAACGTCATCTGCCAACTTTTTCAGAGTCTCCGGCGTAAAACTTCGCATACCCAGCTTGTTGATTAGAAATTCAATTCTTTCTCGGCCAAGAGCTTTAGTGAAGATGTCCGCCAATTGATACTCCGTATTGACAAAGTAAAGTTCGATCACACCATTTTCAACATGCTCCTTGATGAAGTGAAATCTGATGTCTATATGCTTGGATCTGGAATGTTGAACGTTGTTGCAGCATAAGGCAATAGCGCTTTTGTTATCACAGTACATTGGAATTTTATTGAATCCAAAGCCATAGTCGGTAAGTTGTGATCTCATCCAAAGGACTTGAGCACAACAACCGGACAAAGCAATATATTCAGCTTCCGTACTGGATATCGCAGCGCTTTTCTGCCTTTTAGACGACCAGCTCACAAGTCTATCACCCAAAAGTTGTATACTACCAGATGTGCTACGGCGTGTATCTTGACAACCAGCATGATCCGCATCTGCAAATGCTGTTAGTGCAATGGAAGAATCCTTCGGATACCAAAGTCCCCGATGTACGGTTCCTTTTAGATACCGAAAGATCCTTTTTACCGCATTTAAGTGCTTTTCGGTAGGCCGAGCCTGATACCGGGCACACATGCATATAGCAAATTGTAGGTCAGGTCTACTGGCTGTAAGATAAAGGAGGGTGCCAATCATACCACGATAGTGTGACGGATCTACAGCTTTCCCTTCTTTATCCTCATCCAGTTTGGATTTCTCCACCATGGGAGTATCCACTGGGTCACAAGATTCAAAGCCATATTTCTTTAGTGATTCAAGAGCATATTTAGATTGGTTTATGAAGATGCCTCTGGGACTTTGAGAAATCTGTAGTCCTAAGAAAAATGAGATTTTACCCATCATCGACATCTTGAATTTTGAACACATGATTTTAGCGAATAGATCACAAAGTTCAGGAGTAGATGCAGCAAAGATAATGTCATCGACATATATTTGTACCAGTAGTAGTTCCTTGCCTTCTCTACGGATGAACAGAGTAGGATCCACTGAGCCTTTTGAGAAGTCATTGGATATCAGGAATGAAGACAACATATCATACCACGCGCGTGGAGCTTGTTTCAACCCATAAAGAGCTTTCTTAAGCTTGTACACGTAGTTAGGTTTGTCTGGATCCACAAATCCGTCCGGTTGGCTAACATAAACCTCTTCCCGCAGATTACCATTCAGAAACGCAGTCTTCACATCCATTTGATAGACGACCATGTTCATATGAGCAGCAAACGCTAGAAAAATTCGTATAGCCTCTAATCTTGCAACCGGAGCGAAGGACTCTTCAAAATCGATTCCCTCTTCTTGACGATAACCACGAGCGACCAACCGAGCCTTGTTTTTCAGAATACCTCCTAACTCATCAAGCTTAACCTTATAGATCCACTTAAGAGTGATGACAAATGCTTTATCAGGAGGAGGAACAAGTTCCCAAACTTCAAGATGTTCAAATTCATGAAGTTCCTCTTGCATAGCTTCAATCCAACATGCTTGAGTTAATGCGTCTTTGTAGTTCTTAGGTTCGACTGATGTGAGAAAGGCATCATAGTAGCAGAATAAGGCTTGTTCATGGAGTTATAGTCGTGTGGTAACTGGTCTGTCGAGATTACCGATTATATTCTCAAATGGGTGATCCTTAGTCCATTTGCTATTGTGTTCAAAAACTTGGTGATCGGGAGGCACAATTGTATGAATAACATCCGATGATGAGGATTGATCAGAAGCAACTTCTGGAATTGGAATACCAAAGTACGGATTATTACCCATATGTGTGACTTCAATATCATGATTATCTTCTTTAACATTATGAAAAATGATAGGAGTTTGAGTTTCTTGTGTTGTATGAGAGTTACTTAGTGATGGTGCATCTTGATCAACCATAGTTGAGGAAGGTGAGCCAGTTGATACAGCATGTTCAGGTGCAACTAGTTCAGGAATATGAGCAATGACTTCTGGTGCTTGTAGATCAACATAAGGTGGGGGATTAAGTGACTCATCAAACATTGGTTGAAATAACAAATCCCAGTCAGATCTCGAAGGTGGTACAAATGGTGTTGAAGGAGGAGGGTTTGGCACGAGTCCTGAACTGATTGTTACAGGAGTCATATCATGAAGTGCGGGTCCTGAACTGCTGTGTTCAGAAGCCATCGCGGTCAGCTCATCAAAGTCAACATGAATGGTTTCAATTATTCGTCTGGTACGTCTGTTGTAAATCCGGAATGCTTTCTTCGTGGGTGCATAGCCAATGAAAATACCAATGTCAGCCTTCGGTTGTAACTTGCCCAAATTCTCGCAATCATTCGTTGGCCATCAGAGTCAGCTCATCAAAGTCTACATGAATTGTTTTAATGATTCGTCTGGTACGTCGGTTGTAAATTTGAAATGCTTTCTTTGTGGGTGCATAACCAATGAACAATACAATTTATCTTTTCGGTTGTTGTAACTTAGTCAAGTTCTCGCTATCGTTTGTCGGATAACAAAGTGCACCAAATACATGGAAAAATGATAAGTCGGGAGGTTTGTCATGTAAAAGCTCATATGGTGTTTTGCCGTGACGAAGACGTACGATGGAACAATTTTGGGTGTAACATGCGGTAGCAACTGCTTCTGCCCATAAGAATAACGGAGCTTTTGCATAAATCAACATTGTGCAGGCAGCTTCAATTAGCGTACGATTACGTCTTTCAACGACACCATTTTGCTGTGGAGAGCGAGCAACAGATGTTTCATGAGAGATGCCAATCTTCTCATAATATTCACGCAAAGTTTGATTAACAAATTCAGTTCCATTATCTGTTCTGATTCTTCGGACAGTCACTTGAAGCCGCACTTGGATCATCTTAAGAAACTTGATTATGAAATCTGGAGCTTCATCTTTTGACCTTAAGAACTTAACCCATGTGAATCGAGAGTAATCATCGACAATGACGAGGATGTACTTCTTTCCATTAATACTTGCGACACGCATTGGTCCACAAAGATCCATGGTTCGTCAAATAGTATACACTTATATAGCAACCCTATTACAGATCCTAACCGAATGCCCTTGACCAAGGCAAAAGGTCAAATTCCACAAAAGGATAAAATACACAAGATAGAATCAATTAATAAAGATTCCGGATAGAAGAGATATTCCCGGGTCGTTTTTATGTATCTTACTTCACGGTAGCTCTCAGTATGAAAAACGAACAGATGAGCGGAGGAGAGGGATAGCGCGAAGCTTATTTCTCCTTTCGGGTCATAGTTACAACTAAAATTAATTAAATAAAACCTAATTTAATCTACGGGAAACAGATATAGGAAATGGGGATCTTAAAAACTACGGGAAACAAAATTAGTTATAGGGAAATCCTAAAATTAAATCTATACTAAAATACGGGGAACAGAATCAGGTATCGGGAAACCTAAATACTAAAAATTAAGAAAATAAATGCTAAATTAAATTAAAAATCAAAATTAAATCCTAATTAAGTTAATTTAAAAAAATAAAGAAAACTAGAACTAAAACGGAGGTCGTTTGAATGTAAAACGAAAAGAAACGGTAAAACGCACCCGGTAAAACGGGTCTAAGACTGAAATTTATAAAAAATTAAACCTATACTAAATTTTATATTTTTCCTAGACACTAAATGACAAAAGAAAATTTTATAAAAAAGAAAAATATTTTTTTATTAATTTTTGGATTTTTTATGATTTTTATAAGAAAAAGTAATAACTAAAATCTATTTTAATTGCTAGAAAATACAAATTTAATGAGAAAAATATAGAAAAATGGTTTTAAGATACTAAAATGGTGCAGAAAATTAATGGAAACAAAAGCCCTAATTTTTATTAACTAATTGAACCCTAATTTGCTTAATTAAAATTATAAACCCTAATTAATAAAACTAAAAACAAAAATATTAACTTTTTTATTTAATTAAGAAAGACAGGGTAAAAAGTGAAAGAAATGAAACAATAGGGTAGGCGGGCTAACTATGGAAATTTTACACAATAGAAGAAACGGGTAACCTTGAACTATTAGACAATTACAAAACAGACCCTACGATTTAGGCTTATTTTGCTTATTGAAAAAGTGGCTTTCAGCCAAAACTTAAAACTACAAAGTTGCTTAACAGCTTAATCTCTACAACTTTAACAAATGGACTTCTAACTTTTGACAAGAGAATAAGCTAGAAAATAAGCTTCTAGTTTGCTGTTACAGAAACTAAGGCTCAAAGAGTATTTTTACATTTTGGCTTGTATCTTGCTTATTATTTGATGAAAATGAAAACTAAAAGAAGATATATGTAGATTAAGATGTTTGTTAAAGATATCTAAACAAACATTAGCTGAGCTTTAATAAAAATAACAAGAAAATTGAACTGAAAAAGTGAAAGTTTTTGTTTGAACTAATATAAGCTTTTTTCTAATAAGCTAAAAAGTTTAATACTAAACCTATAAAGCTGAAATTTTGAAGTTAAGCTATTCTAAGATTGTTAAGCAAACCTAGATAAAAGGATTCTTGATTTAACAGCTAGAAACTAGAAAATCACAAGAGAGTAAGCTAAAACTTCAAAATACTGCTAGACTACTTTTTGAAAGGAGAATTAAGCTAGTATAAAACTAAAAAATGAAACTTAAGAGCTTTTCTTTATTAAGCTACTAGAGTATTATTAACAATGCTCAATTTCAAACTTTAACTACTAATCTCTAAAGCTAAATGAGATGGCTAGAAAATGTAAAGCAATCAGCAGTATAAACTGCTGTTTGCTGATGCAAATGACTTAAGGTGAAATGCAGGTCAAATCTCTTCTCCTAAAACTCATATACTCATTTACCAAGTTCATCTAACTATGCTTTATCTAAAATTGAACACTAGAATACCTTGAACCTCTAAACACTTAAACTACTTAAACAAGTAAACTGCCCTGGTGCAAGCTTAACCTATTTAAACTCAAAACTCTTAAATTCTACAAACTAAATTCTAAATTCTTTTTAAAACTTTATAATATGATCTAACTCAGCTAAATGAAGTAATTTGACAAACTAGTGTTGACTTTAAAAGTCAAAATAGCCTAAATCCAAACACTCCTTAATAAAAACTGTCAAAT